>DWUN01001113.1:0-18075 GCA_018249975.1 Passova gellias
TTGCCCGCGACTTCGTCCCGCCCCCGCCGCAAAAAATGTAATTATTTACGACATCACATTAGAAATCTTAAAAATAAATAGCAGTATTTCTTTACTATATAATGGATGGTAATATATATATAAACCTTCCTCTTGAATCGCTCTATCTATTAAAAAAAAACCGCATCACAATTCGTTGCGTAGTTTTAAAGATCTAAGCATACATAGGAACAGACAGCGGAAAGTGACTTTGTTTTATACTATGTAGTGATAGTGATACAATAAACAATCTAGATATTACTGATAAAAATTAAAAACTCAATGAAATTATAACGACTCAACTGACCTCTTCATCATCTCCATCTTGATGCAAAATACTTTGTAAGAATTGCTGCCGCTCAGATCCAGTCGACTTTTGATCGAACATACCAGCTTGAATGACCTTTTCGTCCATGTTTAACTTGTATCTAAAAAAGATATTTGAAAATTTAGTTTACATTTACAAATATATATTAGTAATTTTGGAATATTTAATTTTGAAATGGTAAATATTATATAAACCAACACAATTCATATTTCAATGAAAGATAAAAAAATTAAAATTATTTATCTATATTTAGAAGACAGATAATTTTTAAATTTCTAAATTCGCAGCTAAATATTTACCTGGCAGCAGCCAAAATTCTCTCTTCGACCGAGTTGACAGTCATGAGTCTCAATACCCGCACTTCATTGCGTTGTCCAATCCTGTGAGCACGGTCTTGCGCTTGCAAGTCCTGTGCAGTATTAAAAAGACAATCAA
Source organism: Passova gellias (assembly GCA_018249975.1). Lineage (NCBI taxonomy): Eukaryota > Metazoa > Arthropoda > Insecta > Lepidoptera > Hesperiidae > Passova > Passova gellias. The sequence goes on from DWUN01001113.1 coordinate 782, forward strand.
TTAAAACTTACCAAATAGATTGCAATATTTCAATTAAAATCAAACTGTATAATGGTTGCAACAGGCACATCGACACCACACCGAGTCTCTCCCAAGTAGGTGGTGAAGAGTGTTATGTAAAGTGTTCGCTGGGCGGTACCTGGTGCGGGTTCCAGTCGGAGTCGAAGATGATGACGGTGTCGGCGCTCTGCAGGTTGAGGCCGAGGCCGCCCGCGCGCGTCGACAGCAGGAAGATGAAGTACTCCGAGTCCACGTCGTTGAACTTCTTCAGCAGCTCGCCGCGGTCCTCCGCCTTCGTCATACCGTCCAGTCTGAACAGATTGTTGAATTCAAACTAGTTAATGCACTGCTATACTTCGCAAGATAAATACACAATATATTTGGAACATTGTTGTTTATATGCAGATCATAGTGATATATTATTAGCGTAATAATAAAAAAAAAATTGAACTAACCTCAAGTATTGGAAAGCTCTCCAGGACAAATAGTCCTCGATGATGGTCATGCATTGAGTCATTTGACAGAACACCAGGACTCTGTGGCCCGTTTGCTTCAACTTTGGCAAGATGCGGTCTAGCAGCTCAAATTTACCGGACACTCTGTACAAGTCAGGCCTGCGACATCATACATGTATAGATTAGTAATGTATCACTGTAGTGTCAATACTGAAAATAAGCTATTCTTATATTAAACTTGCCGAATTCGACATACTAAGTACACAGCTATAAAGTACGTTATAATAAGTATTCCCTGGGAGTCGCGGCAGGCGGACATGGGCACTCACCCGGAGACCACACCGGTGCCGGTGCCCACGTGGTCGCAGAACTTCTCCTCGATGTGGGGGAACATGAAGGGATGGTTGCACAGCTTGCGCAACTGCACGATGGTGTTCATCAACGCTTTGGCACCGCCTTTGCCCTTGTTGCCCTTCTCGGAGCCGTCGGTCAGCAGCACGCCCTTTGACTGCATGTGTCTATCAAACAATATCGTTAATAATCAAGTATTTGTCTGTGTTGGAAGTTTTTGATCTACTAGTATATTTACATGAATTGTTTTTATAGGTTGTCACGGGAAATGTGCTCAAGTAAAAACCACTCTTCTAAGAGCATTCTCTCCAATAATGACATTACAGCCCAATGGATGATCAGTGCATCAGCACTCTTACGCAAATCTGTAACTGTTATAATATTGTAAAGTTCATATAAAAAAAGCAACTTATATCAAGTAGTCGTAATGGGCACTGTTTGAGATTTCCCATATCTGCTGAAACAAGTATGTATTGAGCCACAGTTGCAATCGTTATTAAGTGGCGTACTCACTTGTACAAGACGCGCTGCAGGCCGCTCATGTCGCACTTGATAATGTATTCCACCTTGTCGGGGAGCTGGCTCTCCACCTCCTTCTTCAGACGCCGAAGCAGGAACGGTCGAAGCACTTTGTGCAAACGACGGATAATCAAAATTGTTTCTTCCTCGTTCAGTTCCACCTAAAGCACAATTATAATAATAACTTAACGCTAGTTATTAACACATTGTTGAAACAAATTATTTACTCAGAAATTTCAAAAGAATTTGTATGGAAAAATTGTAATACTGCAACTATGTAGTGTAGTTCATGCCCACCTTTTCGCCGGTAGTGGCGAAGGGTGCGTTGAACCATTGCTCGAAGGTGGAGCAGCTTTTGAAGATGGAGGGCAGCAGGAAGTTGAGCAGCGCCCACAGCTCGGGCAGCTTGTTCTGCAGCGGGGTGCCGGTGAGCAGCAGGCGATGCGGCGCGATGTAGTGCGTGTTCAGCACCTGCGTCAGCTTGCAGTGATGGTTCTTCATGCGGTGGCCCTCGTCGATTATCATATACTTCCATTGTACCTGGGTCCAAACAAAATCATCCATTCAATCAATTGGTTGAGGCACTTCTTACCTCACTAGATTAATTAGAGTAAACTAAAAGTTAACTAAGTTAAAAGGTTGTGTTGTTGCTGATTTAAAAATCACTAAACAAAATTGCAAACAGGTAAAATTACAATAACATTGCAATTAATAATACTTTGCATAGGCATCCAAAGCAATGTAACAGCCACTGCTGGTTTGGGTCATCCATATCTAATCAGCTGTTCTGGCTCTATCTATACGTTGGATGTACCTTGGCAAGCACGCCCTTGTCCTTTATGACGTATTCATAGGTGGTTAGCAGCACGTTGAACTTGGTGGAGCGCATCTGCGTCTGCACGAGGCGGCGCGACTGCGGGGAGCCCTTGTACGACACCACCTGCACCGTCGGCGCCCACTTCTCAAACTCCAGCACCCAGTTCGACAGCGTACTGCAAGCAAATCACAAATTGGACTACCATATTATAGTTTTTACCCTAGTATTAGTGGTTTGAATCCTAGTAATATGGTTTTACAATGTTATAGAGATTTTCTTAGATACTCAATGTCGACTAACGTAACAGTCACAAGGTTCTGCATCAACACGGACTAAGAAGTAGTAAAATCGATAGTCGTAATGAGCAAATTGGAATTCAAAAAGGAAGCATTTGACATTGTCACTGTTTCTAAAATACTGTGTATGAACTATGTAACATCTCACCTCAGCGGTACAATAATAAGGAATGGCCCATTCACTTTCTTTTTCTCCATGAGGTAGGTAACCAATGCAATGGTCTGGATGGTCTTGCCGAGACCCATCTCATCAGCGAGAATACCATTCAGGTTATTGTTGAACAGTGACACCAGCCACTCCAAACCCTGAATAAAGTGGAAAATTATGAATTGGTTTTTATATTATGCAGTGACAAACATAAAAAAAAAAACATACAGACGAATTGAGTACCTCCTCCTTTTTGAAGTCGGTCAAAACTATAGTTATGTAATATTATATTTGGTTTTTACATATGCATATTTTTATAATAAGTTAAAAATTAACCTTGATCTGGTATTCTTTCAGTTTTCCGTTAACTAAAATACTGGCTTGCTCTGTTACAGACTCGTGAACTGTGTGAGCGATGCTGTAATAAAAAAGAAACAAGAAAAAAACACATTAATAAAAAAACAAATGGCAATTTACCCAAACTTATGTTGAGTAATATACCCTACATGGTCATCAATAAATACAATAACAAAATAGCCTGTATTTTTCCTTAAAACGGTGAAACCGATTATAAAATTTTGTAATTTATTAGATATATAGATATATATCTATTAGAAAATATTACTTAAAAGCAAAATTCGGAAAGCTTTGAGCCATTTTACCGAGATTGGATGTTCAAAATAATGTTTTTTTTTCACAATTAGTCTAAACTTCAGAAAGCTTTTCACCTGTAGTAGGTCTGCTCCTCAGTCTTATATTCATCGTCTTCAACCTTAGCTTTCTTGATCATGTCACGAGCTTTTTCCTCATCTGTCTTTTCGCGGTCGCTCTTCTCGTCTCTATGCCTCTCCCTTCTCTCTCGCCTCTCTGTTTATACAAAAAATATATACATAGATAAAAAATAATATATGATGTTGATATTACTGTATACTAATAAGAATATATTGTGATTGATGAATATATATGATGATGAATATATGAGGTTCCGAGGTTCGGATAACTTATAAATTTTCAGCAGTGATAACACACTACAATACATATAATAACAATAATAATATATTGACATTGTAAGGAATATTAAATACATCCAAGCCCCCAACTCCTAGAAGAGTGTAACCTGTGGACTAAGAGTTCTGACTGCTCTCAATACCATGATTATAATTGAATCACCACAAAGTGTTAATTGTGAGTAAAAGATTTATTTTTCTTAGTTTCTCATTCAATGCAGATCATAACGAAGATTGTCATAGGCTAACAAATTGAATAGGAACTTTATATTACAGATATCCATTGTGAAACATGTAAAGGGTTCAAAATATTTTTGTATAATTTACCATACATACCATCATCCTGGCTGTCATCCCCTGAATCATCGGAATCAGAGAGCACTTCCCAGCCGGGGTGAGCCTCCATCCAATCTTTGAGTTGAGACAGCAATGGAGCCTCTTCACCTTTCAACACCTGATTATAAAAGCGATATTAAAACGTGAGATATTTAATTCCATAAAAATGTTTGTGCCCAACGTTTTGAACCATTATCAAAATTGTCAAGTCAGTTTTGGAATTATCTACTACCATGTGACATTTTAGTTCTAAAATTCATTGTCTGAAGCCACTCTTTTCAAGATTTAATAGAATGGTGGAATTGTTACATAAGAATAGATAGATCTATGAATAAATACCTCTCCTGTCTTAGGGTCCATGACACTGACTCTCGAGTCGGAGGTCTGTGAGCTGTCATCCAGTGCATCGATCTCGCCACCCTCCAGAAGCTTCTTTTTCCTCGATTTCTAGAACAGACAATCTTATAAAATGTTATGTTCAATATTATAATTTATCCTCATCGTTATTTAAGCACATATACAGAATACATATTTAACAAAAATTTTAAGCGCAAATGATTTATTTATAAAATCTCATTTCAACTGCCATTTGAAAGCAATCTTGTCTGATGGAACACGATGACGTGTCCCACGGTGTAACTTGCTCATCCAGTAGGCACCTAATTACTATAGTTTTGTTAAGCCTCTTTAGCTATTCAACTCGTAAATGCCGAAGCAACGCATTAGGCCACAGATCATTAATAATAATAAATAAAGAAATAAATATAAGTAAATAAATTACCCGCTTCCTGCGCTCCTCCTCCTGCTGCTTCTTGCGTTGCTCCTGCTTGTGCTGCTTCACCATCTCCGTGAGGCTGGCGATGTACTCGTCCGTCTGCGATAGCAGGAACGCCAGCCGCTTGTCTTTCTTCTGATCGATCAGCTTCCTGTACCCTTCCTCGTCCTCCGCCATCAGCCTGTAATAAAAGTGTATTATATTTTATGTATGCAAACTGTATGTAACTCTGAAACGATTTTCATGTTTAGTTACATAAACTATAGGTGGCCATTCATTGGTTAATTTTCAAGGGAATTTTTCTGTTGTCATAGATAACTTTGTCTAATAAATTCGAGGTTGACAAGAAATATGCAGTTCAATTCGGTGTAGTTTACTGTAAACAGAAATATCTATTATGAACAAACTACGTTATGTGATCTTCTATTCTTAATCTATTTCCTCTCAGCAATCCTCGAAGTCCCCATTTGTAATGATACTATTAGAAGTGTGTGATATCTCACCGCCGCATACGCTCCTTCTCGATGCGCTCCTGTTCCTTCTTCTGCTCGCGCTCGGCGTTCGCGTGGTAGTTCATTATCGCCTTGTTCATACGCGACAGCTTCGCCACGTTGTTGCGGTGGTACTCCTTGAAGTCCTTGGCTAACGTTAACAAACACAATTTTTATATGCATACACATATAAATATATATGTCATTAATCTTGTTAGAAATTTGATTTTTTAACATTCTATATTTGTGTCTGCTGTAAGATACATAAGACCACAAAAAAATATATTTGGTCATTGCTATGCTTATGTGCTGGCCTAAATCAAAAGTAATACAATCGCTATAACTGTATTGCAAACTGAACATTATTCAGTTCAATATCAGTCATTTGCTATCCAAATATTTAGTTTTGAGTTAAACTAGAGATTCACAAGGATATTCTTTATACTAACAAGTGTTATGTTATAAGTCATATAACTTATAACCCAGAGAGCTCACCATGCTGCAGTACTGTTTGCAAGAACTCCTGGTGCTTCTGGCGCCGTTTTCTCTCGGCCTCCAATTTCTGTTGCTTTTCCAGTTTCTCCGTCGCGCGAGCCTCGCGTAACCCTTGCCGCTTCGTGCGCTTGTAGGCCTTTATGTTCACTGCTGTTTCGAGCGTAGTATCCTTACGGACTTGACCTAGTATCTGAAATTTACGCAAATGTCACGTAAAATAAATTATAAGGGCGTCTACAGATGGCAACATTGTTTTTATAACGATACTAAATCGATCGGGGTATATTAACGGAAAAACAAAAGTTATTAAATAAAACTCTTACTGACAATTCTTCTTTTAACTTCTACTAGCAGCAGTAGAAGTTAACTAACTGGCAGCAGAAAGCATATACCTTACTGTACAACGTCAATAGCAGAACAATATATTTCCATAAATCATACCTCGGCGCGTAATTGTTTCTGGAAATTGAGAACGCGCAGGGCCCGCAGCTCAATCTGCGCTTGCAAGCGAAGATCGTCGGACATGTTGGCCGGGAGATTGGACAGGACGTCGATACGATAAGCAATGCGAGCTGCAATACTGCAAATATATAAACAAGTCATTCTCACTGTTCCTTACTTGATATTATAATAGCAAGACTTATTTGAATATTCAGTCTTACCGATTCTCTCGTTCGTTAAGTATTTGCAGGGGATCGATGCCCACAGGTTTGGGTACGCTCGTTATACGATTCTGCTTGGCTCCAGGTGTCGGCATTCCCGGCTACGAAATATATTCAGAAATAAGATAAATATTATCAGAATATTATCAATTACATTTGGTGGATATCTGTGTATTATATGTATCTATTCTGTGTAGGCAAGTGTTACCTGCTGCTGTGTGGGCTGGCCGGGCGGCGCGGCGGGCGCGGGCGCACGCAGCGGTGCCGGCCCGCGCAACGGCGGCCCGCCTCCACCCATGGGCTGTAATCAATGTATCGTATCCATACATCTATCGTTAAAAAGAATTGTGGCTGATTAAGCTAATTAAAATGTCCTTTACGTCCCACTGTTGGACATTGATTCCCTTTGCAACTGCGCGAATGGTTACCTGCAGTACACTTCACGTAGGTGCTAGTATGCATTAGGGAAGATACGAGAAAATGAACCACCCCGTGAGATTTTTTAAGCCTTCTTTAAGGCCTGAGAGACAAGACCGTTACCAAAAGGTAACGAATGGAACTGAATAATGAAAATGCCGTACAATATACGGGAACTTTACACATAACTTACCATCTATTACCTCATCAGGCATACGAGCGGTTGTAATGAGACTAACATAATACCTAAAATCATGGTGCAGAATAAAATAATGAGTACTTACAGGGTTTACGAGCGGCGGTGTTGGCTGAGTGGGAGGCGCCATCTGGCCAGTCATAGGCAAGGGTGTGGGAGGTGCTCCGCCACCGCCCCGCGCTGGCTCCGAGCCGGCAACGCCCTTGCCCGAAGCCGCACCGGCGCCTTGAGTCGGAGGAGGCTGGCCCTGACTGTAGGGCGAGGGGGGCTGCGCCGGCGGTGTGGGACACTCCGGTGGAGTGTCTCCGGTACGTTTCCCAGCCGCCATTAGCGCGATTTGCTGCGTAATTGGCTGGTTGCGCGCTAAGTTTCGGTAAGCAGCTAATTGTGCTCTAACAAAAACAAAATCATTTGTTTATCAACATGTATATTTATACATATTTTAGGTTATTTTTGATTTTTAATAAAATTAGTTAGTTTTAATTCGTATAATATTCCACTAGCGGGCACAGATCTCTCAATGCAGCTTGTGATTATCTTTGGCAGCGATCTATTTCACTAATTGTATATTTCATACAATTTACACTTACTTGAGTTGATTCAATTGGGTATTGTTGAACAATCCTTTGCTAGGGTCTTGAGGATTTGTATGCGCTCGAATGGCAAGCAGTTGAGGGTATCTTGGATCGTCCTGCAGCCCCTTCTCCTTCATTGAATCTATAGCACGTTGTAATGCGTTAATGTTGTCGGGGCCGGAAGATGAACTTTGCATTGGAGATGAGGAAGGTGCACCATTAGCGGAGGAAGTGGGCGGTTGGGGGCCTTGGCCGTGCGGCGGAGTCTGCGCCGCGGGGGGCTGTTGAGGAGGGGCTCCCGACGGCGGCTGGCCGCCGGTTTGAGGCCCGGGGGGTGTCGGTGCTCCTCCAGGAGCCGGTGCTGTATGAGAATATCCTCCTTGGCCGGGCATCATGGCATGGTGTGGAGGCATGGGTGGCATTCCTTGGGGATGTGCACCGTGTGGCGGCGGCCCGGCGTGCGCCATCGGTATGCCGGACGGCCCGGAGGGGCCTTGTGGACCATTACCGGGAGGCGGAGGTCCACCCGCCATGCTCATCGGTCCCTGCAACAAAGTACACAGCATATCTGACAAAGTCACGGCCATATAGAATTTGTATAATCTTAATAAAAATGCAATTGTTTTTAATGGTCTACATCGTGTTTCAAAAATGCTTTCTTGTGTCTACAAATTATACATTTTATGAAGTAACAGCATTTAACCCACACGAGAGATATTGGCTTCATAAATTCCATGAGACACAAAAAGATTTTATTTTTTTGAACGGTGTAACCAATGAGGCTTCTACTCCAATGGATGTTGTTGTTAAGGATCGCTGCACACAGGACTTCGAAACTAAACTGGATAATTACAATATAGATTACACATGTGTTGCGAGGCATGTAACGTACGTATTATACACCTTTATTTATTAAACAACTAGCTGACCCGGCAAACGTTGTTCTGCCATATGAACTATAACAGTAATTCTCCACTATTTAATGGATGTTATTTTACATATAAACCTTCCTCTTCAATCACTCTATCTATTAAAAAAAAACCACATCAAAATCCGTTGCGTAGTTTTAAAGATTTAAGCATACATACGGATATAGGGACAGAGGAAGCGACTTTGTTTTATACTATGTAGTGATAATACTTCAGGAGTGACATTAAAATATTATACAATATGATGAGTGAATAATTTCAAATTTGGCATTGACTTTTAGATTTCCTCTTGTATACAATGAAACACGTTTAACACCTTTTGATGTGTCAAGAATGTTTCTCAATTGGGATGAAATATTATTTTGGGTCGATGAGCAAATAAAAGAAAATTCTGCTATGACCAAAATAGTCATCGCAAATACATATGAACACAGGGACATATTTATGTTGAAGATTTCAACATCTCAACAGGGTAACAGAATGGCGATATTAATAGTCGGAGGAGAGGAGGGCCGAGATTGGTTATCGTCAGCTCTATTGCTAAATTATATCGATATGAGCCTAAAGTCTGCGACGAAGTCAGATTCATTACTCAATTACTATGATATTTATTTCATACCAATATTGAATCCTGATGGCTTTGTGCACAGTAAACAGCAGGTACTTTCACAGCTAAAGTTAATTTTCAATTTAATGCAAAGCAAAATAATTAATTCATGTGCTTAAAGTTTTACCTAACTAAAGCAATTTAATAAGTACTTTTAGCTTTTAGATAAAATATAGACATTTTTAAGAGTCATTTTAAACATCTTTAGGACAGGTTTTGGGCTAAAAATAAAAAACTTCATTCTACAAAAATTTGTTTCAATAACAGTACTGCAGTAGGGGTTAATATTGATAGAAATTGGCTACTAACAAAACTGGGTAAGTTTCGTTCAACTGAAATTCACACTAATATCTTCTTTTTATAACATTATATGAAGTGAGTTACGGATATATGTATGTATTTGTTTAAGGCGACATATTTATCTGTCCTTATTTTACTAGCAAAAAGTTTCGATTATGATGTACATTAGAGAATTATACACAGATTTAAACGAAAATGCTTGCAATGCGGTCTATCATGGATACAAGACTTTATCTGAAGAAGAAACAATAGCACTGTCTTATGTTCTTGATAAAATTGCAAACAAGTTATTAGCGTTCATTAACCTCAGAGGTTTTGAAAGTCTTCTAGTTGTACCATACTCAGATAACATAGAGTTATCAATTAACCACAACATCATGGTAAGCATGAAAATATTTGGAACTAATAAACAATTTTTAAACTACAGTTTCTAAAAATCTTTTCCGTAATCTAAATCTAGTGCTAGCCCATCCCTCTCTATTTTGGACTTTATACTAAAATTATTTTACTAAATTAATTAATGAGTAATTTAATTTATTTACTTTACGAAGCGTGTCAGGTTTGCAAGGACAGAGATATTTGACACTCGGTGCTTTCTGCCTACGCCGTTACGGACCTGGCGTGATGTTATGTTGTTGTTGTTACCTTACTAATAGGACAGTGTATGAAAAAATTTACATTTTTCAGATGGAGATCATGAAACACACAAGTACTATACTAAGGATAATGTATGATACGATATATCCCATTGGGACGACAGGAAATTACTTCTGTAGGTTTTCAAATTTATAGAGTCAAATGTTTAACGAACAAAAATGTCTGAAACAAAATTAATAAACATTTTACAGATATAGAACAGCTTTATAGTATGGATGTACAAGTTTGACACACTAACACTATGTAATTGTAACTTGTTACAGATAATTTCTCAGGCAACATGGCCGACTGGGTAAAAAAGAAATTGAACATACCGATAGTATTCACAGTTTACATGCAGCTCGGTAACTTCCTCCCTGAACCATCGCATATAGAACCTCTTAGCAATCAACTAACCCAACTTTTACATACAATTCTGACCATTTCCAGAGATATTTACGGTTCCCTATACAATGTTGGAGTGAGACACACTTGTACTTGTATTTTAATCGCAATCAATTATATTTGCCAATAACAAATGTTCAATGTATTGAGGCAATGTATTAAAAATAGGGATTGGTGGTAGAGAGGTAAAAATTTAGGGTTGTATGTATTTTTAATGCCAAATCATAAAAAGATTAAAATAAAAAAAATTATCCTATAAATTAAAAAAAAACTATTTTGGGGTAGACATGCCTTATCACTTAGGGGTATGAAAAATAGTTTACGTCCTATTCTCAGACCTACTGTATATACATACAAAATTTCATAAGAATCGATCGAGGCTCTTACGGAGGAGTTTTGTTACAAACACTGTGACACGAGAATTTTATATATTAGATAATACAAGGTTTTGTCCGAGACTTCGTCCCGCGCCCGCCGCAAAAAATGTGATTATTTACAACAACCTATTAGAAACCTCATAAATAACAGTATTTCTGTAGTATATAATGGATTTTATTATCCATATAAACCTTCCTGTTGAATCACTCTATTAAAACATAAATTAAATTAAATAAATAAAATCTATTTAAAAAAACGCATCAAAATCCATTGCGTAGTTTTAAAGATCTAAGAATACATAGGGACAGACAGTGGAAAGCGACTTTGTTTTACACTATGTAGTGATGTATAAAAATCTATGTTATTAAAAAATATAGCATGTATTATAATAATATAACATAATATATTATTCATATCTGTAGATATGAGTGGTATTATTTACATTACCGTACCCTGATGTTTTTAAATAGCACACAATGGTTTTGAAATATTTAACTTTATCTGTTAATTTTAATTACTCTCCTTATGATTTTAAATAATTTTGTATCAATGTTTAATATAATTCTATGGAATTATTAGAAAATATTACACAATCTTTAATTTCGAATGCTAGTAGAATTGGTGAAGCTCGTACAGAATATGAGCCGTAGTTAAGGGAATTGGAAAGAACTTGCTATCCAGGTACATCCCACATCTATGGTACCAAGTGAACAAGCACTATTTTATATTGCAACAACCTGTCTCTACAACTTTAGTAGTCTTGTAAATGAAATGAACTAAAATTAAGTTTGCACGAATTCTCACAATTTAATCACACCACAAAATGTATTAATCCATACTCAGGATAAGATCCTCACCTGTCCAGGTGGCATATGGCCAATTTGATGTTGCATATAACCATGTGGAGGTCCTTGTCCCGGCATATTTGGATGTTGTGAATTACCCGTCATATTGGAATGTCCATTAGGTCCCGGTGGGTGTGGCCCACCTGCATTCATTGGATGGCCCGGTGGCCCAGCCATATGAGAGCCTACCATATGAGGCGGCATTTGATGGCCACCGGGTGGCATGCCAGGATGCTGTTGCGGCACTCCGGGAGGGCCGTTGCTATTCGACGCCATTGTGTGTGGTGGCCCTGCTGCTGGCATATGGTTTGGCATCGGAGGTTGGCCTGAAGCCGAAGGATGGTTCGGAGGAGGGCCGTTTACATGTTGTTGGCTGTAGGGACTATGCGGAGACTGCGGTGGTGCCGGGCTCTGAATAGGTGGGCCCATAGGACTCGGCGCCTGTGGCGGCGGCATCGGACTACTTTGAGGTGAAGGGCTAGCCATCTTTATGCAATAATATACAGCATTTCACAAAAAACTGTAGATAAACTTTGCGCCATACAGGATTACGTCAAATACATTTATGGCGGAATGTATAAGCGTCAATGGTTATTCCAGAGTTCAAGTAATTATATTATCACTTTGTCACAGAACCTATAACTTCCACGCTTTAATAAGTATCGATTTTGTTTTAAATGTCTATATTATAACTTGTCATCCATTTCACTACAAAAATTATATTAAATACATTCCCGCAACGTAAATTGATATGGAACCAATACAAAATGTAAAAGTAATGCCAATATATTGAATATACTATTAATACCACAGACTCAATAACCTGTCAGTCGGCATAACTGTAGTTTATGGTGTAATCTACGGTCTGTACATCAAATGCTCATTTGAAAAGCCGAATATAACATATATATCGATTTATCAATTGATTTTATATATCAGATAACATGGCATTTTGTGCAAACAAGTTTAAAAAAGTTAAATACCTATTGTGCAGTATTGCTTGTTAATTTTTGTGTCTTTATGCATAGTATGGCTCTATATTAAAGACTAAATTAATAGTAAACATGTGACATATCGATAGCATAGTCTAATATTGATAACTTCATTGTCGATTTATTGTTAACCCTATTAGTCTAACGCCAGATATAGAATGTATATCTAATCTATAATATACATTATACAATAGAATATATATAAGTACCTACATTAAAAACGTCTACGTTTTGAATTTGATACATTATACATATAGGTACCTATAATATACGTTCGTTACGTTGCGTTTGACAATGCATGACGTTAATTGCCGCCTGCCGGCTTCTAAATTGATATATATAGTATACAGACTTAAAGAAAATAAAGTTACTGAAATATAGGTACATGATCTGTATAAAATAGATTTCTGCCAAAATATACCAGACATGACAATTACGGTGTAAGTAATAATGAATCCGGTAAAAATGAGATTGCTAATAATAGTTATTAAAAAATAAAATGTGGAACAAAAATAAAGCACCAGTTCGAAGCACAATATAGTTTATTCTTACATAAGACCACAGCGAAAGTAGACAAAAAGAACCTGGAACTGAAAATGGAGGAAGAAGAAGAATATATTGAAAGCATGTGGACGTCTATAGCGCTTTGTGGTGAACCCACAATTTACGGCGGGCTTCGCTTTGCGAAGGATTTAATCATCGCCAACCTGTGTCTTCGTATCATTATACAGTGTTTTACGTTACCCCATAATGTCCGTCACTTATTATCTGTAATCATAGGCACAATACTTCTATACTTTAACATTGGATTAGCTCTATGTTGGATTGTAGTTCTCGCACTGTTTTCCTACATTTTCTTACTATTCTTTACATGTGTATATGTCAATCGATTTCGTGGATTTATTGTATCATTTTTTACAATATCGCTTCTGTTAATATGTGAAATATTTCTGGCTGACCCAAAATTGTGGCAACAAATCAGAGGGATACAAATGATTGCAGCTATGAAGATAATTTCTGTCGCTATTGAAATGGATCGAAATTTATTTAATGATATTCTAAATCCTATGGAGTTTTTTGGCTATGTGTTATGTCCTGCCAACTCTATTTTGGGTCCTTGGATCTCTTACCATTCTTATAATCACTACCTTAATATCAGATTTTTGTCAAAGAGAAGATGGATATCTATTATTGTAACAAATCTTGTCGTATCAATAATGTTCTTGGTTTTATCAAACTGTATAGTTCCATGGTATATTGAAGATGCTACAAAATGGTTGGAGGCATTTCGAGATGCACAGGCATTTAGGATGTCTCATTATTTTGTATCAAGTATGTCTATTGTATCTATGGTATGTGCCGGCTTTGGCTTAACTAATGATTGCCATTCTGAGCTTGAAATAACTAAGCCACTTAATATTGAATTACCTAGGTCTTTGGTTCAAGTTGTGATCTATTGGAATATACCAATGCATCAATGGCTCAAAACATATGTGTTCAAATCATGCCAACCTTTAGGGAAATTCAGTGCTATATTTACTACATATTTGGTGTCATCTTTGCTTCACGGTTTCAACTTCCAATTCTCCGCAGTATTATTAAGTATTGGAACATTTTCTTATGTGGAATATAATTTACGTTACAAGGTGGCATCTGCACTGGAAGTATGTTGTTTGGCTAACCTATGTAATAAACAATGTGATCATAAATTTAAGAAAAACAGTGTATTAGCTGTATTTTTGAATACAATATTTTCTATTATAACTGTTGTACATCTCGCCTACCTGGGAGTTATGTTTGAAGCGTCCTTCGCTGTACAAGAGTCAGGATATTCATACTACCACATTATGAGCAAATGGGAAAATCTCAATTATTTTAGCCATATCTTTACTACCTTCATGTATGTTATTTATATAATGATGTGATATGTTTAAATGTAACTTTATTAATTATTAACTTTCATAAATATAAACTTAAGCTTGAATCTCAACTTTGAGTAACATTGATCTCTTCCAGTATTAGACTTGCACAATTTATCTGTTTCGATATATCAATAGAATAACGTAAGAATCATTTGTATTTAAGAATATACATCTAATATAGATACATAGTTAAGTAATATTATGTGATATAAAACTTGCGAAGAATTAAACATCAGAGATGTTTTCAGTTTCAACAAGTACATATAGACTGATCAATGTGACAAAAATTAAGGCTTGATTAAGCTTGGATAGCTTTTTGAATGTACTGGTACTGTTTTAATATCAAACATTATCTTATATGATAATCTAGTGTGAAGGTTTATCTTGTTACATTGCATTGCCTTTTTCTGAGGTGTGTTGCACGATCAATTATAAATAGAATAGAATCGTTAGTTTAAAAAATATTATTGGATTCAAATACTGATAAAACGGCAACCTCAGGAAAAATATTTCTCTCTACAGGACAGGTCATAAGTGACATAAAAATCGACAATGTGATTATAGTATTACTAGCTTTTTATCAAATGGGAAAGTTATTGTGTAGGTTGCTTGGATATATGCTATCTTAGATATGTTATAGTTTAGCTAAAATAGTGTTTAACATCCTTTTTATATCCAACTTTTTTTTCCGTTATTGTTATATATATTTAAATATAAAATACACAAGGCAATGAAATAGTGATAAAATTTATTGAATAGCACAAGATGTATGCAGTTTTTATTTCATATTATAGACAAATTATACATGTATTATTTCCAATATAACATTTCAAATATAAACGGGTAATTTTAAAATTAGAAATGTATGTACTTAATGCAGTAGGGTTCACAAAATGAAAGAAAAATGTAGTCTTCGGAAAAAGCTTTCCAACTTAATAGCACTTTTGAATATGTGTAATAAATGTTTATTATTAATACATTTTATTTTATTGAAATAATGATTCATACATAACCGTATATATAATGGACATATTGACTGACAGAAAATGCCGTGTGAGATTTAAATCTGATCTTGGGTTACAACTTTAAACAATATGTGAATATAATCCAATATACAGTTAAAGCCACACAATATCATCTGCAGTTAATTTAAAGGGGCTTTTATAATAGTCATTGAAAATTCGTACTGCAGCATAATGTGTTTCATCGTCAGAATATACTATGTGTATTCTGTAATTTAAATGTCCATGAGTCTGCTTTTCACAGCAAGGGTCCAAATTCTCAATGTGATCCTTACTAGAACTGAAATATCCTGGTCTTGTATATAATATAGCTACTTTATAATCTTTCACAACATTCTGGATTAATCTTAACAAATCTCTAATATACATATCCATCTTCATTATTTTAAAACATTGTTCAGACCAATAAAATGCTGATAGAGTATTAAATATAACTAAACAAATATTTGGTTGGTTTATTAAAAGGCTATCTAGATTATGTATAGTGGCATGTAATTGTGTTATATTAAATGGTTCAAATATAAAGAAATTACTGAGAGTGTTTTGGAGGAAACTATCGAGTAATGAAGAATCGTTTATTCGACTAAGAAGTTTTCTTTTTATGTGGTTTACTAACGTATCCAAACATAACTTTCCATCAGTGTTCACAATAATAATACCGGCTTCTTTACCGCCCAATTCCCGTGGCATTAATGATTCAGAAATGATATCGCATAAAAGACATGTTACATCATCATCACTATAGATTTCAATGGTATGTCCTTGTTTTGGTCCTGATTTAAATAACTTTGGATAAAAGTTTTCTATGTCTGGCTTTTTTGTCAATCTCGCTAACATTTGCATACCAGATTCTACTTTAAATGTTGTCATCATGCTTTTCTCTGTAAT
Source organism: Passova gellias (assembly GCA_018249975.1). Taxonomy (NCBI): domain Eukaryota; kingdom Metazoa; phylum Arthropoda; class Insecta; order Lepidoptera; family Hesperiidae; genus Passova; species Passova gellias. The sequence continues at coordinate 17,246 of DWUN01001113.1, forward strand.
TAACATTGATATAAAATATATGAAATATGTTATATGTACACTCCAAATATGATTGTTTAGCACGATTAATTTATTATTTGAAATATGCCAGCCATTGTCCACAATCTCGCCTGATGGAAAGCGATAAGTTGGCCAACGATGCAGCGTCCTCGCCCAGCAGAGCTCGTGTGCTGAGCAGACGCCCATTCACTCTATGTTTGGAAAATCCTAAATTATAGTTATTACCTTTATAATTAACAATGGGAGTAAATGAATTTATATGATTTAACTATATTACGCTCTTTATTCTTAATTTTCAATCTCAGAACTTTTATTTAGCCAGTAAAACTTACGTCTCTTGTGAATTTCGCGGCAAAAATTTAATTAGGTAGGTTCTTTTAGCGTTTAAATCTGTCTCTGCAGATAAGTTAGGTAATCCATAGATAATATAATTTTTCAGCTCCACGCACCAAATTCAATGTATTCTGGGGAGAAACTAACATTAAGGCCTGGACATCGATCTATAAATTAACACGAAGCAAAACTTTGTATCCCTTTTAAAAAGGAAATTAAGCACTGGCAATAGCAAATAAAAATTTTCATTGTTTATAGTACGGGAGCTCCTTGTTCATATCCTGAACGAACAACGCGAAAACGTCAAATTTTGTGACGACAGTTTGACTGTCAAAGACATAGAGAATCTAAATCTATCATAAGATCTGATAGCGGTGCCGTGAAACTACTTTACACGCATACATACATGCCTACAGATGGCGCCGTTTTTATTTAATCAACTTATACGTATTAACTTAATTCGAGATTTGAAACTTCCTGCAAGATTTTTTCATCCG
>DWUN01001114.1:0-18072 GCA_018249975.1 Passova gellias
CTAAGCATATATAGGGACATACAGCGGAAAGCGACTTTGTTTTATACTGTGTATACCATATGGAAATATACTTATATATAAGCTGTAAATAAATGTTTTACAAACGTAATGTTTTATGCATAGATAGAAACAAAAGAGCGGAATATGGAAGCACATAATGTAAATAACATTGGTTGCTATTAACTTAAGTTCCGGGGTCCTAAACTCACATGTGAAAAGGATTCACGCCCTCCTTCAACATAACAAAAGCCTCCAGACACAATTTGTAGCTGAGGTACATTAAACTAACAATATCTTTATTTGTACTTCTCAGTAATCCCCTATGATGAAAGTTTAAGCAAGATGTCTGTTATTTTACTCTGAATCATAGGCAATCTTAAGAATTATTAGATAAAGATTAAATGATGCTTTTACACATATCCGATAGATAGATAGATCGATATATTAATGCAGTACTCAACGAATAATTCATAAATTTGACAGTAGCAGTTTCAAGAGTACTAGACCTGTTCTAGGCCTACGTTCTTCACATTTTTTAACATTAGCGAATCGTAGTTTTATAATCTTTTCTAGATTAAAATAGGAAAATAATCATGAATTGTATATTTGGTTGGCTATACCGTTGTCGGATTTGTATGTAAATTACATAACGTGCGTAGCTCTGATTTCTTCGGCTATTAATTTACTGAAATGCCCATAATAACAACTTTAACCCATTTATATTCCGCATTTTGTTATTGCCATGGCAATTTGGAGAGTAATTTTGTAAAGTTTCCCTGTAAAAATTAAGTACTCGATTTTATTAGAAAAATATGGCTATCGCCTTTTTCAGCGTCATATACAATAGTGTACAATTTCGTTGCTTTACTGCGATACCGACACTAAAAAAATAATGCGCACACGCCGCTCAGGTCGCATGGTCGCAATTGAGCGCCAAAGTGTGTCGTAAAACAACACTGTCGCGAATAAAAGGGACGGAATCTTATTAAAGTAAATATTTATGGCATTGCCATCAACCGATTGGACGAGGGTTCAGTCGCTCTTGATAAATTGTTCCACCGGTTGTGGCATAACGGCTACTCTCACGAATATTTCCAGTGTAGCGTTACAGCTGTAAAATATTCGATGTATTTGATTTATGACATAATTTCCTTTCACGCCCTTTGATAAGTTTTCGCCGAACCTCGTTGTATGTAACTGCGTCGCTCGGCAGAGCGTGTGTGTATCGAGAAAGTCACAATAAACACGCGATCGAAGTTATATCGAATTTATTTTAATTTCATTTTAGTGTCCAATATCGATTGAAGATGGCGAACAAATATCACCTAAAAGTTTTCCAAATAAAAGCGACAGACTTACATCGGAGCTTTTTTCGTTAACAAAATCCTGGTAAAGTGGCAAATGTACCTAAATAAGACGGAAGTTTGTGAATTTAAAAGTTGAGCAGGTCGACGCACAAGTAGCCAATTGTGCTCTTCTTTTCTTACCTGAGCGTAGACAATAAGGGTGTCTCCACACAATCAGCCCGACGAGAAAGTTGATTGTTTGTGTTCCATTCAACTTCACAATAGAGAAAATGAAGAGAAGCCAATTCTTTTCGCAACAGCCTTTATCCGCCATTTTGTACGCCAAAAGTTTGCATTTAGGCAGTTGTTTCAACAACGCAGGCGTGGAACTCTTTGAGCTAACAAAGACTGAAGAGTCAGTAGTAATACATATATAGCAATAAAAGAATAACTATTATCGGTGTTTTTGTATAAACAATTTATGCGTAATTTTAGTTTATCCACAATAAATAAAACAATAGTATATTTTGATGGACAAAGTCGGTGGATAGATAGCTGACGCGCCTAAGCTATTCGGCCGAGCGCAAGACAAAGAGGAATTTTAATGGGCAAAGTCGTTGTAAAGAGGATGGTAAGAAGAAGAATGTAGCCGTGGCTGCGAAACATCCGGGAGTGGACCGAGATAGTTGGCGCAGCTGAACTATTCCACTGGCAAACGACAAAGAGAACTACCAGAATTTAATCGCCAGCCTTAACTAATTGTGGAGGCACCTATGATGAACACGTTAAAACGAAAATTATATGCGTATCTACAAAACTTCAATAAGGCATTCTAGTAAACGTTTTGGCACAAATACGTTTTGGAATCAGACTCCCCTATTATTCTTCGAAACAACATTTGTCGATAAACTGTTTGTACACGTTCCTAAGCATGAGTTCACAACTTTTTGTAACAATATTTGACTAAGGGCTCAGCCGATCCCTAAAGTAAATTGTAACGTACGCAAATATATATTGCTCGAGAAAGATAACGTGAGCAAGTACGGTACGTAAAATAATTATTTCGAAGAAGCTTTCTTACTGAAAATAAACTTAATGAGATGAAATATTTAATCCTAAATTGTTTTATTGAATAAACTACAGTAGATATAGAAGGAAAAGCTAAACACACTAAAATTAATACATTTAATCGTAACTATAACAAATTAATAATTCCAATTATGTTAACAACTACTTAATTTGCCGCAAAAAACGTCAACACCTTCGACTGTAATTTATAAATAATAGTAATTTACGTTTTGAAATAAGGGGGACATTTAGCGGATAACGAATCAAGAAAGAAAATTCTCAATGGTTCTGTAATAGTAAGTAAATTCAAAACATGATGGTAATTGTTCAATACGTAAGTGAATAGGCTTTTTATAGGCAACCTGGGTACATTCTCACCATCAAATGAACTCGTAGTCAAACGCAATTTGTTAAAACTCGTGGTATTTCGAAAATTCATATGCAATAACTTTAATTTCGAACGAAAGCATTGGCATCGGGATTTTCATTTACAGTACAGATTGCGTAATACAAATGTGTTGAATTTGTAAAAAATGATCAAGCAGCGATAATTCGTTTGTCTAATTAATTGACTTTTTGACCGGAGCAGTTTTTTTTGTAGTGTTCGTAAACAAATAGATTTCTTTTCTTCCTTATAACCATTGGTAACAACTTGTTATCATGATACGGAGCGACCAATAGCGATACAGCAATTATTTAAGTAGCAAACATTTTGTCATGACGAGAGCGCGCTGATGAAACTTGCGTCCAACTATTACGTCAGACAAGGGACAATTCCCTAGCATCTCTTAATTATGGCGCTACGTATTTCGTATTACAATAATGAAGCGAAACAACAACAAAAGTTTGGACGTCGGAGCGCGGGCAGCGGACAACTTCAGCGATGCTCAACTGAGTGCTTGTTGAGATCGTTCCTAATGAAAAGTTGCTTGTTACCGCGAACATAGAACGCTACTTTTATTTCATACAAAACAATCGCAGAAATTGTCGCGACAAGATCATTTCATTCACTCCGTACGTCTATAATATTACTGCTATCTCGTTCTATTGGACTTACGAGCGCGGTGAGAGGGTAAGCATACGTGGATAAACGTGACTATCTGTATAAGCTACTGATGGTAGAACCCTCTACGAAGGGTTGGGGTTAAAAGAGCACCTTCCGTTTGCATAGCTATGTTTAATTTGATCAATGTGTTAATTAAAAACTAAAATATTACTGTTATTACTTATGTCATCTACTTATTGTGATCAGTTTTAATTACTTGGAATCAAGTATATGTGCACCAAACACTCACTTAATGTAATATTGTTTTAGATAGACTTACACTGTACTATATATACGTGTACCGACGATAGTCCCGACCGGAAGGCGTCGGTTGCACAGAAAAATGTATCACAACAACGTCACAAAGTGGGGGCCCTACGGTTGTATAACGTCCGTTATCGACGCCTACAATAAGTTGGGTTTTATACGGTTATTATAGCGTCATAAACGCCACCGGCCGGTGTTTCATACAGTGCCGGGGCAGATTATACTGTTTGTGGCCCCGACACGGAGCGGCGGGGGCCCGTCCGCCCACTGTCAACCCCACGTGCCGCTCGACAGATGTGTCGAGATATTCGATATCGGAGACACATTCATAATCTTTGCTTCAACCTCTCGCTTCTTATATTAAAAGTACCGATCGTCATCGCAGGTGCGATCACAATTTCTATTACACGAACTGTTATAGACTTTCTTTCCGAACTTTATGTTACATTGAGATAGCAATTTTCTCTTCGATTTCGCAACATTTTGCGTTATCGCAGTTCGATTCGATTTTGTTTATAAATTTGTCAACCGTGATTGAATTATAATGCGAAGTCAACTGGAAAACACTTTCCGGTACCGATTGCGCTTGTTACTTCAAATCACCCGTAAGCCTGCAGATTTTAATGAAAGTAACTATTGCTTCTAAAAAATAAAGGTGCTCTAATTGAAGAGGGGAAAAATAAAGTTAATTTCTCGAACGTCGCTAGAGAACTTTCATTAGTACTTTCACGGTAACAATTGCAATTTCGAATAATTATGTTTACGGGATCCTTTCCTTACGCAGAGATTATTTATCTTCCTATTGTTACGAGAAGTGACGCGGACGAATTTTGCGAAAATGCCCCATTTATCTACGGCGTACACACAAAGGCAACGTGAAACCCGAAACTTTTTACGTGCTCAATGACAATGCTATTTCTCTCTATTCTCTTAACGTTTCATTCCCAACTTCTACGACCATTGTATTGGCGGTTTCCGCTCCCAATTGTAGCTGGAAATCGATAAAATCGTCACGCTCACTAACGGCCCTCCTATTCAAATATTTATATTCTTTAATTGATCCGCATTTTATGTTTACACGGAGGCCGGACCCGCAGAGAACTTCACTCGAGGTCCTCGGTACTGCTTACTTCCCACTTTATTCAGTTTACAGACCCGCATAAATAAGGGAGCAAATTGGCTCCACTCGCCACGCCACTACATAACTGTCCGCCAACCTCCGGATCTCTATTTCACTTATTATCTGACTATGACAACGCTTTTTGCCCGTCGACAACAAATTTCAACAAACAGCCATGGCTTCAAATCACATTTGTATGGAAAGACAATAGAGCGGAAACGATTTACTTTTTGTAATATTTGGGACCGACCTATAATGCATAAAGAAAATACGGTCATCCACGGAACTCAACAGAACCCTTATTTGCCTTTTTGGGGTGTTACTATCTTTGCCTCAATTCCTACGGAAAGCCACCCGGTCGCGCGTGAAATACCAAATGCGCCCTAGTTTCAGAGCGGATTGCGCTGTTTGTTTAGGTCATCTCGTCCAAATCGCGGAGGGTGATGGACTAAATATTAACAAAGAGCTGTCGTCAACTTTCTAAATATCAAGCATCGTGAAAGGTGTAACATTTTCGCATCGCGATATTTGTGCGTCAGAAACGAGGGTCGGAAATATGGTTATTAGCTTCTTTGTCGACGAATATAAGGGTGTTAATGGTGATTTAAGTTAACCTTAATCCATAATGAATGTTTAATCGTGACACGTGACTATATCACCGGCGGGGACGAGACGGAAGTTGAAAGTTTTTGCGACAGCGAGGGAACGGGCCAGCAATTTCCAACGTATGTGTCAGCATAATCGCGAGCGGCGCCACCTATTGTTTACTGGTCGCTAATGCTGTTTGCCATTGAGGGTGGACACGTCACGTGTGTGTATCTTAATCGTTAACAGTAACACGTCAGATCTTCGCTATGCACTGTTCGCTGCTTTATACAGAAACTTCGTTGACGACAGATGATTACGTGATTCGAGGAAAAATATAGGAGCTTTACGAACTTAACGGATTTATTCGTGTGACAGATTGTAAGCTGCGCAGTAACTTATTGTTCGGGCTTCGGTAAATATCGGAGAACGATTCCGAATTTGAGTGCGTAATTCAAACTTATAATTCACGTATTGCATGACGAAAACTTGTAGGGTTGGGGACGCATCGACAAAACAAGTCGTACTAAAAATTCCGCCGTAACATTTAGGGCAATCGTAATAAGGGTAAAATAATCTATACTCCGTTCGTCGTTCCCAGTCTCAGATTATTAAATTCTGGTTACGTCGATGACTTACGGGTCCGGCTCGCGTCACGCGGCGAGAACAATTAACGCTTGTTGTTGAATATTATTGACGCGTCTTTTGAAATTAATTTGACGTCGATTGGCTTTAATTAAAACAATATCAAAGGTTTCGTTACGAGCTAACGAGGTAAATTCGTCAAATTCTTCGCTGGATATTTGAAGTATCGCTGATTTACAAGGAATTTAAACGAATGTAAAAGGATGAAGAGATTTTTTTTCTTACAAGTTTTATCAATTTCTCCCTTCCCCCCTCCGCAGTGCGGAACAGGCTTGGTCCCTTTTCTTTATTGCTCGTCGTGACGTCACACGGCATTGATCGTACCGGAGCCGGACTGATGCAAAAAATAATGAATCCTAAATTTCGTGCGTAAAGACAAAGGCATTATTTTAAAATCGAATACTCGCTTTTAATTCTATATTAAATCTACGACCCCAACTGGATCCGCAAGGGTAACAGAAACAAATTTTGTAAACAATCCGTAAACCGATAAAATTTATAGTCGAACACGTAAATTAAGCAAACCTCCCAAGGATGTTATGAATAGTTATTTTGCATATATTATAGAGTTTTAAAACAAATCCTGCCAGCCTGTCTGTCTTCCTGGGTGCGCCCCACAGGCCATGACGTGTATTGGTGCCCGCTCGCACATCTATGTCTCTATTCGTCGTCGTAAACATATTATTTTGTTTCGCTAGTTATTTTAATCTCATAACACTTCTTACAGATTTCAATCATTCATTTTGGTCAAATCGTAGTAATAGCTTATTTACCCAAAATATCGCCCCATTTTATATTTATAAAACTTTTTGTTTAGTTATTATAAGTATAACTTTAATATTATATCAAATAGTAATGTAGTGTATTAAAATAGTACACAACGCACAATTTCCACAATGTCAAAACAATACAGCTGTGAGGTACATTAAACTGTGATGTATTATGAAGTATTTTCGTATATGTACCTACATAAAAACTACATAGACATTTGAACCTCATATTTCTGGAGTGAAAGACTAAAACTCTTAACAGGTCGACTATCACTGAGGGAATCTTTATTCACAAATATAAATATCAAGTAATAAATACGAATTAACACACTAACCTATGTTTTATCTTGTTACAGGTTTTGGGTTTGTCACATTTCAAAGCGAGGATATAGTCGATAAGGTGTGTGAAATCCACTTTCACGAAATCAACAACAAAATGGTAAGTGTTATCTCATATTGTTTGATTCTAACTTTCTCCTGTTACCGAGTTCTTATCGCGATAGGTCGAATCAGTACACAGCCCAAGTACTTTAGGTTATAACAATACTAACAACTAATTAAATTGACGTTATTACAAGCGACTAACTCCAGCTCTTGAAAATCAATATCAGTTTGCATTTAATAAATTCACATCAAAGTTGAGGGCTGCAGAGGGGCCAAATTTAATTAAATAACACAGCCCTATGTCATGTTAGCAATAGTACTTTACTAGACCATAGAAACAGCAGGACGACGAAAGCTGTGTAGGCAAAAATAGATGTGACGAACATGCCAAGGTACTCTGTACTTTCTCCAGTGGATATCAATTAGAGGCGAAAGGGCCGTTGGCCACGTGCCAAAGAGAGACAATAAAGTGCCACTAAAACGTGCCTTTACTGTGTTTTGATTTTCTGTTTTCGCCGCAGCCAACGAGAAAACCGTGAAGTGACCTGTGTATTCGAGATATAGTTGGTTAATCTTCATGAAATTAAACCAGAGCCAATGTCGGTACAATTTCTTTTAATCACAGAGTTCTCTTAATTTCATATTTCGCTTCGTATTCGTGTCTCTTATTTAAACGCCAGTAATACTAAATGGTATCATGGAAATAATTTCATTTCAAAAATGAGGATTATTTTTTTTTGTAAAACGGCAGCTCTTATCGAATTTTTATAGTTTCTTAAAGGTCGACTAAGTTAGCAATTATTTACTACTTTCAACGCCTCAAATAAAACCTCAATGTTTTTTGCTAGATTACGAAAAAAATTTTGAACGTGATCAAAATAACGATTGTTTTAATTTCATACGATTTAAACGTATGTTTAATTCGGTTCATATATCTCACTACACCTCAAATAAAATTTACGGGCTTAGGTACATTCTGTAAACGATCACTTTAATCAATACTAACGATTTATCATAACAATGGCCGGTTCCATATTGAATAACACCATTCATTTGTCACAATACATTACCCGTCGCCCTTACAAGACCATTACAATCATATGCCGCCATAAACCCTGCCCCAGATTAAATTGTAACACGCATCACAAATTATCCTATCTTTCACTAACACGAAAATGTAATTCTAGTGAAAATTTTGGAACGCAACTAAATTAATTGTAGCATTTACGCAGCGTTTGATAGCATCAATAAATGTAATTATGGCATAATTACAACGACAATGAACGCGAAATTTCAAAGTCGGTTATTAACAGTATTTGTTATAAGCTCATTTATTAAAATTATATGGCTACTTTAATACCGTTTGAGTACGCTGAACCGCAGAATACAAAACGTTAGACAAACAGCATTTTGCGCTTTATTTCCAAGCGTTCATTTGTTCCATGTTTCAGAAAATATACCAGTGTCATGTAGCATATGCTGCTACTCTATGAAAGTTATATGAGAGATTATTTCTCTGATGTCGCCTACAGATAGCGTGTATTTGTACTTTAAGATTACTTAAACCGAACAATTTAAGTACATTTTAAAATTTCGGAACGAATTAAATTAAATTTGCATTATTACTTTCTGGGATAATCATATATCTTCAAATTGCCAGCAAAGGGGCCAACGCAGCACCTGTTCCTGCCGTAATGTAGGACATGCATGCTTATTATTTTGCTCGAAAGGTGTGGTCGACAGACCAACACACCTCAAGATGCAACTTGCCACGGAAAAATCAATACTTTACTGCCCGTAGAGACGCGATAGCTATTATCTATATCGCCATTTGAATCTGTCTCCTTTCAGACTAATACCTGGGGAGCTGATATCACCCTATGTCGATTCATATTCGTGATTATTATTGCCTGTTTTTTGTCCCGCGCTATTGTCTAGCTGCATAATGGCTGTACGAATCTCACACCGTGTGTCGAGAGGAAAGTATCGCGAGGGTGATGTTCGCCCTAAGTGGAGCAAACAACGAACAAAGACATCAAACAAATGGGTAGTGTTTTAGAGTAATTACGGTTCGCTTCCGTACAAAACGAGAGGTGTGCAAAGAGCTTCTCCCTGCACCACCGGCACGCCGCCTAATGTAGGTATACGTCACTGTTCTGTTAATAAAAACCTGCCGTTCCGTTCCACGTGTAGACCCAATGACTAGGCAGACGAGTAATCAAAGTCTACGTAGGTATTTCTCGTCATGCTTACTTGCCTATTGTGCGGTTTTTTCTTTCCACTGCTGTACTGTTGTTAAAACCATGTCCTATACAAGACGCGTTAGCTATGCACTGTAGAAACAATCATTATAACGACGCATAACATTTCCCAAATGTATAGGAAACCACGCGAGTAACTAATCGCTTATAAGTTTGCTCGGTTGGTTGCGTGCCGGCGCAAATGATCAACGTTACGGTTAACTCACTTTTTACGTAGTTTTCATGTACAATTTGAGGCACAAAGTTACCAAGTCGCAAAGCGTCTAAGATACATTGTTCCCTCGATCGTCACGAACTTTATGTTCATATCTTTCGCACAGAAATGTTAACGTTACGTCAGGAATATAGTCGAAACGGTAAACGTAAACAAAGCCAACCATTAAAAATTTGCTTCGGCACGTCATAAACTATTATATACTGATTGTTATATTTACGTACGCAATAAAGAAGACAGAGGCGTCACGACAGCACCGAAGTTGACGCTATGAGTAGCTAGCGTCGTAAATTTAATATGTCATCTCTTATATTAAAATGGTCGTTAAGCTAATAGCCGCGCCGCTTTCCGCAGACGAACGATAGGGTGATCCTGCGGCTTGACAACGAAAAATAACTTCATTTTCGTTCAATCCCCGTTGTATTAGTTCTGGCTAATATTTTTAAACACAGAAATAAAACGTATAGGTACCTACCTTATAAACATATAAGATGTTTTTACAATGTTTGCACTTGTTATAATGTAAAACATTGATGTAAAACATACAATTACAAGCAGATTTATACGTGTTTCATAAAGACACAAGTAGTGTCGCTGCATTTTGGAACATAAATAGGGGCCCCTGTTTAAGCGCTCGCAACAAATTCTCGTCACTCCATTACGTCCTTACACATTACTCCCTTAATTGCTTCCGCTTACCATGAATTTTAACAAAGCAGCGACGTGCCGCAAATTGTGTAAAATATAGTGCAGTTTAGATTTCACCTCGTCAATTTCTATTTGCCCAATATCAGGCGGGGACGCCCTATTCGCACCTGAGCCTCGCTTGAGCATTATCTATAAGACGCGCAGATTTAAAACATCTTGCCACGTTCAAAATCTTGTGAAGATTTTCAGAGGCTTTACTACGAGCCACAGCTGTTTAAATACACTCCAGTTATGTTTGACGATAGGAAAGATGGATGAATGTAACGGTTGTAAGAAATAAGATAAAACATTTTCAACGCTTTTGTTGACAAACATGGAAAATTTCTTTGACACTATTATAGATATGCTACTACGTAATAGATTACTGAATCGAAAGTAAAGTGACAAAATAGCAATGACACAAAAGTGCACTTTTATTCAAGCAATCGTCCGGCATGAGCGTTACTGGCGAAAGTATTTGGGTATTGCGTACATTTTTCTCCTCGATCGTACACGAGGCAAACAAATGGTTTCCGCTTAGGAAATAACAGTAAAAGTAGGCACGTTTGAAACTGCCACTTAAATCTTGAGATCCTCGATCGCCATTTCTCTTTGCGTCTTAACTGGTGTGAGGACGTATAGCGCACCCTTGTCGTTACTACCATTAACGAATAGTCTAACAACCTCTCTGATAAGGGAGGGAATTTCGAGCTTGTCAAAGCGGATAACATTGCTTTTTTTTACATTACAGCGAGGTTCTATTCATGATCCGACTACTACAAGCGTCGTATCTTCGTCAAATAGACGTTTCTGGTAACTAAGTTTCGCCTCTGCCCGATCATCCCCTTGCCGCGGTCGCATCGGACAATCAATCACGTGTTCCTTCGCAACCGTGATTACCATAAACTTCCGTTTTAGCAGGACCCGGCGCTTCTTCTAAGCTTTATCGATTCGTTCGCGGCCATTTTTACGCCTTCTATATATCAAGCGCTTTTTGTGACAGTCCCTTTTCATTGAAACTTGCAATTGGCAACTTGTAAGGCGAAATTTGGAAAGATTTTACGTGGACCTTTTTCTTTAAAGATTTTTTTCACAGTTCGACTAACTTTTTATTGAAAAGTTGGTTGAACGTTTATATGGAATTCTTGTATATGTACAATTTAAATAAGGTCGAGCGACAAGGACGAAAAGCGGATAGAATTGGAAAGTGTACCTAAATGGAAAGTTTCAATTTCGTCATGTTAATAGAATGCGAGGAAATAGGAAGCGTCGCCGCCACATCGCATCGTGTCGTCGTGTCATTAATAATACAAGCGAAACCATGACGCCTTGCGTCGAGTTCACAGGATGCAAGGATTGCAGCTAACGAGATTTGGGAGTGCTCTGTAGTCTTTGCTGACACTACAATAGCGAATGATTTGAATTAAAAAGTAGGTGGAAACTGAACGATGCTTTGTAACGTAGCTTCTATGTATCAAACATCGTCTTTGACTGAAACAGTACAGTGGCGTTGGGAACACGACATGAGATTTTAATTAAAATGTTTATATTTAAAACGTAATGAATAATTGCAATGGCTAATTATTACTTTACATCGTATAAAGGTCTGCTTACGGAATCCGTTACTATGTTCTGAAAGCAATAATTTACAGTTGCTATATATTTTAGACATGAACTCATATCTTTATATTTATATACAATATTCCTTCACAACCTTTTTAAGCAAAAATTTACAGGTTTGATTGTAATCTAACGGCAATCATTATTCGAACAGCTAACTAATTTCCTATGTACGTATACAATATAAATTTAATGATTATAAGGCACACACGGCACGCAATACCCCAGTGACGTAACTGACTTAAGGCGAACTCAAAGAGGTTAATTATGGCTCAACAGGCCTTTCCGGCCGTTAACGATTTTGACTCGAACTTTAATACGAAGCGTGAAAGAAAATTAATTAATCACAGGTGCGGTACACGTCACTACACACAGGTAAACACCTCGGTCCCTACGAGGGCACCAGCACGCGAAAGACGAATCTAACGCAGGGTACAGCCAACTAATTGCGACCGATTCCATTTCGCTCTGTCGTAGTTTCTTAGCCCGTTCAATTCGCGGTCTTATATTAGAACTTTTGCGTTGAGTAAGCCCTAGGGATTAACTGTTCCACGGATACCTATAACTATCCAATCCCACGCAGTTAAACTTACTGCGCGATTCACGACCATCATAGAATAACGTACCGTGGATCGCAAGTTGTTACTCAGCGAAAACAATCCACGAGTGTGTAACCGGCAAGTGTCATATCCACGTGACTAATGTTCCCAGCGGTTTATAATATTTTAATAACGCTTTCGGCGTCCATAATTGAAACGGCGGAGGTGCGTAGGGAAGACAATAAGACGGCGACAATGTCGAGGGCGCTGGCTGGAGTAATCAATAAAGGCCATACGTTAGGGCAGGCCGGTTCATTACTGCGCTCCTTGTCGCGTCTCCGCGTCCCCATTACGTAGGAGTTAAGAGACGCGCGCGGCGATAAATAGCGGCCGATGTACCCTGCTTTATTTCTTGCGCACAATTTCATTTACATTAGAGGTGCTGAACCGGGTATCTCCGGAGAGCGATATGAAAGTCGCGTACAGATTCATGTGAAACAAGTTACGAGCGTCGAGACCAGATCTTAATCTAGACGGTGGCGGGTGGTGCGGTGCTGCCGCCCGACGCTTCGGCGTACTTAATTACTACTAATTGCTAGAGCTTATACATACAAGCGTCATAAACATCTCCTTAGACTGTTATTAAATTTAAGTAATCAAATATTGTTTCTGACTGTCTTATAAAGGTATTATGGAAATTCAAATGTAATTACGCTTTTATGCGTTATCTTGACTATTTTCGTTACCATTCAAATATATTCAGAGTGCATACGTTAAGTATTATATGCCATGGGAAACAAATTAATTTCGAGAGTAATTTAAACAGAAACTGTTGTTCGAAAATAAAATGCAATCAAGGATTATTTGGCTTTTGGCATTTTTGCAAATGTTATATTATTAGTGAAAATTTAAGAATAAGAATTAATTAAGATTAGATTAATCTTAATTATTCATTTATTACTCAATAGTTAATCAATTAATTTTCTAATTAATAGTCGTACAAAAACTTTATATTATCAAAACAGCACTTTAGGTGGAACATAACAATTTTCCTATCCATTGAACGAATAAAAACAATCAAGTAAATAGCTTACATAGATATGTGTTTAAATAATTAATGATACCATTCGATAAGATCGTGATTTGCCTTTGTAATTTCCTCCTTACTCTACCTGACCGAGTTTTATTACATTATGGAAGCAGAAAACGTTTGGCAAGGAAAGACAATAAGACATACATTTACCGACACGGGAACGTCCAATTTTGCAAATTGTAGCTGCATTAACGGATATAACAGATACGGAGATGTACAACAATTAGGCACTTAAATGCAAATCGTCCTCTTACGTGCTCTATAATACCGCTTTTTCAGGCTCAATACATCGTTTGCAATTTTATTTGAATTTTGTCGAGGAATTCATTGTCGCAGCATTTCAATTCGAACATGGAAACACTTTTATAGGGGTGCCGTTCCGCACAATATTATACAAATTTCACTGTACGAGCGGTTCAATTGTTTAACGGCAGTCGCCATCCCGAGTGGTCATTCGCAACCGTTTTATTCTCTTTCCCGAACTGCAATGTACCTCTTAAGCTTGATACGAATTAGTTAAGCAACGAGTCGGTGGTAATCACGCCCGCTTACAATTGCAAACGGCTCCCAACGCCGCTGAGTTGGCAATACCCCCACTATTTGCTCTCTCTGTCAGATCGGCTTGCTTTTACCGAAATTCTCGTTTGTGCGAGATCTCTTTAAATTGCCAAATGGAAATGTCGAGGACAATTAATTACTTTTAACTACTTTATTACGCGAAAGAATATTTAAACGCTGTATTCTCTCGAAGTGGTAACTGGCTACGTTTTTGCGCTTTATTCGTTAAAATGTTACCTTAACGAAATCTTTTTAAACAGCAAATACGTTGTCTGTTGTACCTAAGTAATAAAACAAACAACAGTCCATTATACGGGATTCGATTTTAACGGAAAATAAATCGTAATATTTTATGTTGTTTCTTTCGATTAACGTCAAAAGCAGAAGCCCGAGTGTCTTTCGTTCACGCGACCCACGTCACGCCAGCGATTTGTATCGACGACGATTACGTTCGTAGAAATAGCTAACAGCGGTCCATACTGCCATAACGCGGTGATTCTTTCAAGTGTTGGTTGGTACATGGATATATCCCTAACAACTTGCTGTTAATTACATTACATTATGATTTTTATTACCGGATAATCAGTAAATCATTAACCAGTACAAATTCACATTTTTTGGTGCAATAAAAGTAGTTCAAATTGCGCTTAAACTTGAAAAATTTAGTTTTCAGAATACAAAAGTGTTGGTAATAAATTAAAGCAAACTCATGAGTTGTTGATAATCTATACTTATCTATGCTCAATATTATAAAGAGGAAAGATAGGTGCGTGCGGGCGTGTGTGTGTGTGTGTGTGTGTGTGTGTGTGTGTGTGTGTATGTAACGAATAGGCTCAACACTACTACACCAATTTCAAAAATTCTTCCACTATTTGAATGCCACATTATCATTGATCAACATAGACTATATTAATCACAAGAAAAATAAGAATCCTTGTAATCAATGTATTTAGACATATAGATTACGATTAAATTACAATAATACAACTAGCAATTTGGTAAAGGTTTTTACTATATACATAACCCAATCTTCATTTTAAAAACCAACTAAAATCAGCAATCAGCAAGTTTGTATTAAAGTATAGTTATTTGTGAGCATCATTAAATTTTGTTATGTTAAAGTAATGTCAACAGCAAAAACGCGATTGTCTATCGCTTTCCAAGTAGAAAAAATGTCACGATAACGTCTGCAAATGTTCGATCGTTTTCTCAGAAATAGCTCGCGGCGTTCGTCGTTTCGACGACGCAATGAATGATGCAAGCCAGCCCCCTATATGTCGCGTCTTAATAATTGATAACTAACTAACATTTCTATGACGGCGAATAAGCCAGTGTAATTTAAAATTCAACACGAACGTAGGTACACTGTCTTCGACATAAAATTGAATGTTCCCCGCCGTCATTATGTGTTATTTTGTGTGTTTCCAATAGAATTTGTTATACAATTACAACGTCTTTGTGGCTTCGTCGTATTTATTCAGTATTCTTAGCGTGCGGACTCATTGCAAAGGAATTTTCAAATAACTTAATCAATACCCGTACTAGTTATAATTCTTTTTAAGTGTTATTATTGGTTTCACTCTGAGACGCGGGTCGCCTCTTAAATAAAGTTTTGTCTTTTGTGTATTGAACCACGCTGGCCAAACGAGAATGGAAAGACTTCATACACTTTAATAAATAATTTTTGAGTATACTAAGGTGTGCTGGTCTAAATTTTTTTTATTCAATGTTAGCAAGAGATAAATGTTGATTTTAAAACGCACATATTATTTGGAAATTCAGAAGTACGTGCTCGGATTAGAACACTACAACACTGAACCACGAGACTAAAATCCAAGCCACGAAACTATTACTACTTTATAGTTATATTAATAGTAAAGTAATATTTTATAATTCTCGTAATTTAATACTTATAGTTATACGTAAAACGACATAACACAGCGCTCTGTTTTATTCCCGAACAAAAGAAAATGAAATATCAACATTGCTGGACTACAACGTATAATAAACTGTACAACTTTCAAAAGTTTCTGTACAAAAGTTTATGAAAATTGCAGTTACAAAAACAGATTGATTACAAATTTAGTAGTCTTGTTCGTATAAATGTGAACCTATTTTTGTTTATTGTGAGCGTTACAAGTTTCTTACATGAAATGTAAATATTTATTCAGCATAATAGAAGTTTTGCTAGACAACTTTACAACTACAATATTTGACAAAAATCTATCTGTTCGTTCAATTTACATCACTTTACGGCGCATCAAGTAAACGTACGTAAGCAAATGGATCATCTCCTACGTTTCAATATAAAACGTAGCGAGGTACTCGATTTGCTGCAGGGCTATCCGAAGCGTTGCAGGTAACATTGCCGCTGACGTTAGATCACATCACTGATTTGAATTTCGCGCATTACACTCCACTCTCCCCTCTTTACCGACGTTGTAACGTGTAAGAAAACACAGCAATACTTTATGCGACTATACAAAAATACGATTCCCTTTTGTTTTGTTCTTTCAAACATCAGTTACGTAAACATGGAAAAAGCTCCTATGGTGCGGCGAAGTATTTCATTATCCGTGACCTGTTGAGCGCAAGATTTGTGACTCATCTACATTATGTAACGTCGGCGTTGTGCGCTTCGAACGTAATTTTTTTCGATCGGATATCAAAATTTACTTCACGTAGATACTTAACTTGATGCAGTGTGTTGGATCCTTTACAATTAAACCATCGCTTTTGAGGGAGTACAACATTCGTGTCATAAAACTAAACGCTAAAATATAAAGCAACGTACACGGTGAAATCGTTATAAATTAGCGAAAC
Organism: Passova gellias; assembly: GCA_018249975.1. Classification (NCBI taxonomy): domain Eukaryota; kingdom Metazoa; phylum Arthropoda; class Insecta; order Lepidoptera; family Hesperiidae; genus Passova; species Passova gellias. Next base: position 16,966 of record DWUN01001114.1, read on the forward strand.
CGAGAGAGGACACTGTAAATAGCGGAAACTATAAATACTTTTAAGAAAACTCGGCAATGTCTCTATGATAATGGTGCTTTAGAAACGACTTGATTTTCGCAGAAACTTTTTATCATTTCGAAGCGTGACGCCACTCGTTCGGAGAACACTGGCGCTCCAAAAATTTGATAAAAGCAATACGTCTGACATCGCTTCCGTTTTTATCGGCATTGCTACATTTGCCTCTTAACCAGACGTTCCCCGGTTCCCACGCCTCCGACTTCCGCTTAACGGCAATCAGAGGAAGCTTGCGACGCTCTGTCAATACGAAGACGAGAGGTTTGTCTGATAAAGTTATCTAGCAACCTTCCCCGCTAACCCTTCCTCCCGTCCTCTGCGTTTATCTCACGTACGTACTACTCGTACGCTCAAAACGCGTTGTACAATAAGCGCACTTTATTCCTTCATATTTAACCCACAAATGTGTTTCACTTATTATAGTTTAATTCTTAATTTCACTTAGACATCGATATCATTTATAAATGTCATGTTTAATGGTGTATAAGACAATAAATACTGTTATGTCTCAAACTTAGGAGTCCGACCTCAAAAGTCAGCAGTAACATGCAGGGGCCAATCCATATTCATTCAAAACGGCCGTAATATTTTAACCACTTTAAAAGTTGTCTATTTGGCCGGCTGCCCGTAATCCGCTACAAGAATTCCAAAGGAAACAGAAAATCGCGGTGAAATAAAAGCAAAATCTTATAAAATGCAGTTAACGTCAACACATATGGGAACTGCTTGAGCAAACATGTACTGCACTTGCGGGGAACTTGCTTTATTTTGCAGTTTCTTCCAAACTTAATAGGAATCCCAAACAGCACAGCGAGGTACTAATGCTAAAACTTCCTCCATTTAGTAATCCCGAATAAGCATTGAAATAACATTGTTGCGACACATGTTCAAGAACAACGTATCTAGTACAATATTGATCGATATGCTATAACGGCGAAACTTTCCTTTACTAGTGGCGTTTCTACATTTGTACATCGCTGTGTAGAAATTACAATCAGCAAAATTACAATGTTGAGATATTTTATACTAGTCGAAACATTGTACCTACTG
>DWUN01001115.1:0-18065 GCA_018249975.1 Passova gellias
ATTTAAATTAACCAAAATTATCATTATTATTATTAATCAAAATTATGTAACATATTACACTCGAAACTTACAATAATAGATGCATTTGAAAATGTAATACATTCCGATTTAGTTTACTTCCCTCGTCAGCCACCAGTTAAACGCGCAATCTGACAAAGCAAATTCTGTTGCAATCACGATGTTAATACATTCTGTCACTGAAAATAAATCAATTGACACCGTTTCATACACCTGGGCACCGATATCGGCTGATTTATTAAGTGTTTCACACTCTCGGATCTTGTTGCGTGTGATTTAATTCGATTTGACTGCAAACATTGGACAAATGGATATTGCAATGTTAACTTTACTTATAATCGGTTAGGGACAATTCTATTGCGTTTTCCAGTAATTTAGCCGTCTGAACGATTTATGGTCTATGGTCTGTCATTTCAAATCGCCGATAAGGAGGAAATTTGTGTTGCCATATATACGAAAAATTCCCAGGATTACGGTAATTTCTATTGTATAAATATATTCTGATGTTGATTCGAATTCGAAATGAACGTAATCATTAATTATTATTAACGAGTTGGTGGAAAATTAATCTAGGCTAACGCAATCCTCGCCCACTATGCTATCTACAGTGAAAAGTTGTTATGTAAGTGTACATTCAAATGTTCAGTTCATATAATTACAGCTACTCGTATGTAAATTTACGATTTGCTGATGTTCTACGACATTATGTTTGTAAATCAATACATTTTGCGAAGTACATTGTCATACAAAACACAGTAACCTAGAGTGTATCTGGCAATACTGTTTAATTGAAGCCCCGCGGCATCCCAGCACTGAGTGCAACCAACTTGATAGATAACAAATCTAACAGGTGTTCCTTAAGGCCGCGGAGATTTCCGTTCGATTAGTAATTTATTATAAGTAATTAGTAACGCAATTATTGTGAAACACGCTGAAGTTACCTGGCATAACGAGAACTGACTTTGTTAATAATTGAGAAATTGCGTTTTCTATTTTCATATTTAATAGGAAATGAATTATTTTATTAATCACTAACTTCTTATTTTAAACTCATGAACAATTGTTACTTTAATTTTAAAAAATATATTTCGTAGTCCTTCATTTGGTTTGCTATTAAAGTGCCTTGTTTTTAACCATAATTTATTTTATTTAAAAAAAAGCGTTGGGTTGGTAAATGTTAGTTCATTTAAGCATAAAGCAGCTTATGTATTAAATTATTGACTAATGTAAATAGGATTACATGTTTGTCGGTTAGTCACGACTACTTGTACATACTTATCTGTACCGAAAATAAATACGCCGGTCACTCCATAACGACTATGGAATGTAATTTGCAAATGCCTAATATTAATAATAATGTTTTTCAATAGAATTATTGTAATAAAAACAAAAACTGGCAATGAAAAATGTCACGAGCGCTATGGGAGAGCCGCACATTGGTCAAATTTAAAATTATTAATTCACACAGAACCGCTTCTGGGCTCGTCTGATATATATATGTTTTTATCGATAACCCATTAAACTCAGCGCTGTAAATAAAGGCCACGTGTCCGTGGTACGGGCGACAGCGGGCGGGATGGCTGAAGGATGCAGTGGGAGATATTTGGGTTTATATAATAATAATAAGGACATGATCGCTTACCGCGAGCATGATTGCTTAAAATTATTTGTCATTTGAAATAAGCTAAATTGTTCCCCGAACAATTCAAATAATCGAGTTCTTCAATCGATCGACTTGGATAGAAGCGATGAACGATAGTAAATAAAATATATAACATTCATGAAATTGTATATTTATTTACCATATAGAATGAAAGTCATAAAGTACGAGTATACATTAACAATAAAACGATTTGAATTTAGAACGATTAGGCGACACACAGGTTCGAAAAAAAAGAATCGAAGAGCGTTCGAAAAACGAACGGCAAGGACTCGCCGTAATTTAAAAATTCCGCGCCAAACATTCCGGGCTCGTTACCGGCGAGCGGCGGTCGCGTCGTGCGCCGAGCGCGTGCCACGCTCGACATCTGTGACGACACGACTCCCAATCGACGATACGATGACAACTTGACAGTTAACCGATATGTTGAAATAGAGCATTCACTTAATGGTTTTGTTCATTTGAATTAAGGGTATAATTTTTTTTAAGGAATAATTGAAGTGACTCTATGCAGGGTTGGTGTTTGTGTAGGTATTCCAAATGAAACAAAATTTGCTTTTTTGATTTATTTCATTAATTTTTCTAGACAATGAAAAAACTTAATCAATACTAATATTATAAAAGCGAAAGTAACTGTCTGTCAGTCTGTGGCGACATAACGGTCAAACCGCTGAACCGATTATCATGAAATATCATATAAATATACTTGAGACTATCGGAATGAACATAGGCTACTTTTTCTCCCAATTTCTTTATAGTTTTTCCAGGAATTTCATTGTTTTACGACAAGCTTACATGACGTGCGCTGACTCAGCCTTATGAGATACATCAAAACAATGTTCCACAAAAACATTGTCCTTTACAAAACGTATATTAAAGTCCGCGATGGTATAATGTTTATCTCTTACAGTTTAGGCACAGTAACCATTTTAATATATTTAAATTTATCGAGTTATTGTTGATGTAATTACTCCAATTTCTTATTAATCCTTATCGATATAAATATAATAGTCACCTATCAAGATTGAAACTGTACTTTACAGTACAACATTATGATAAATACTTCAAGAGATATCATAGATTTAAAACTACGCATGAGCGGCGGACGGGCCGCGCGATGTGCTGGGGCGGCTTGGTTACGGAATGACCGACCTGAACGGGCAGACGACGTTGACGGTTGTGTCAATTTTCATACATCCCCACAAATATTATAACTGTGAAAGTAACTCTGCCTGTCTGTCTGTCTGCGACGCTTTCACGCCTAAACCACTGAAGCCCAATTTCAATAAAATTTGGTGCAGAGATAGACGTGATCTTGGGAAAGGATATAGGCTACCTTTTATCGCGATATATTTAATAGCATGTTACTATATATTATGATTAACTGTACGATCGTATATCTTCGAACCAAAAGCGCTGTGGAACAATATATAGCCCACAGTTTATCCTAGTGTCCTATCCTAATATCCTATCCTAGGATCGTTATTTACGAGCGAAAACTTTGTGACACATTAATTTCCATGCGAGCGAAGATGCAGGCAAAGCTAGTATTAAGTTTGCAAATGTTTACACACATTACCTTATTTAAGTTAGTTGAAGCAGAAATAAAATCGATATTCGAATTCTGCACGCGCTTGCCCCGCTGGCGGCCGCATTGACAATTCCGGCGCGACCCGGGCAAATCCGCAGGATTACGTTTTTAACCGGCACCAGGGGATACGTTTAACTGCCTCAACCGCACCTGGCTGCTATCAAACAGAACCGGATAAATGACAATCAACCAAAAACACAACTACAACGTTTTTGTCAAGAAATTTGACATACATTTGAGCGGCAAACTTTACAAGCTCACTCAGAGAGGAGAATCGTGCCCTACGGTTGGAACAATAAATAATACGGAACCCTTAAAAAGCGTTGAAAAATGTCATAATTCAATTATAAATTTTTTCAAGTTTTTCAGTCACCGGACACCTGCATACGAATACTGTTATTGTTGGTACGTAATCTTCACACTTGAAGATTTAGGTAACGTTCACGAAAATATTTACAAAAAACACAATGAAGATAGCTATATACTCGTATTAATATTTTGGACTCATCGAATGAAACTCACAGTCAGCAAAATATTAATAAACCTCTAAAATTATGATCATTGTGCTAATCAAATAAAAACCGGAACATTTTTGTCCGGGAAATACTCTTTATTCTAAGCAGTGTGATGCGTTAACTTATACCGCAGTATATTTTTTAAAATCTAGATACCCGAGCAAACGATTCCACCCATCGGTCGGCGTCCACAAAGCCGCGTCCACACAAACATATAAATCAAGTGAAACGCTTTGTGCACACGCGCTCCGTATTTATTGCGACAAACATCGCTTAATCTGCCATAAATGCATTAAATACATTAAAAACAATCATTAAATCATACTCCGCAGACCGCCATGTTACCGCGCGATGCCTGCGCCGTGCCCAACGGGGATGTTATTTTATTGGCTTTAAATATCACTTTTATTATTGATTCCGTGTGCCGATTACGGCATAAAGCCTTCCACGTCTAGGAGTCCGCCTATTCTATCTGTGGTCACTTGTTATTGATTTCATTTCACCATTGGCAATCTTAGCTGTAGGTTCTCGTGTGCAACTTCAATACAAATAAATTACAGAAACTTCATTTGCATTCGTGGCCACTTACACGATGGAACTTTGATCGTTGTGGCGACGAGCAGTTAAACTTTCAACCATGAGCTGTACTATTGTCGAGGTCGTGCATATGCATATGCTAATCTGCTTTAGTTCGCGGTGCATGAAGCGACTATTACCCTCACAAGGGTCAGTCTGAAAAGTTCCAAGGATCTCTTTGTGGCTTCGGCCGTGCACTGAGTAGCTGCCCTCGGATAATTACACTGACCGCTTGAGGTAGATTAAAAACAATACCTTTTTAGTGTTATCGTTAATTTTAAGGGTAAACTGTTTTTAACCATTTGAAATGTATCCGTATGTAAAGTGTAGCATATATTCCGTTTATCAGCTGTCCGATTACGACGACGCAGCCATTTAATTGTTTAATTTGGAATTAAACAGAGCCGTGTGTGGAATTTATAATGATGCGAAGTACATATGAATGCTCAAGTTTTAGCGTCACCACGAGTAAGTCCAATTACGACCTAACTTAGCACTCCCGGTCTTCTCTGATAAGTTTGATTATTTCTAAAACCTAAAAGCTATCGTGGGTATATCACCGGCATGGCAAAGATTCTCGTAGGATCCTCGGGGAGCACAACGCGTCCCCCGCACGCGAGCACCGCGCGGCCGCGGGCCGTCCCCGGGGAAAGCCTTTCGGTTAATTTGATGTCGCAAATTGGGCGTCCTGTTGCTGCTCGGGATTTATGGAGTGGAACGAGGGCTAGTTTTATTACTAGCGAGATATAGAGCACGGAATTGAATATTGTAATACGCAATTGGTATTTCATTAAAACATCCCACATTTGATTACGTTAAGTAACGATGACTTGGTGAAATAATTGAAATAAACAAATCTGTTCTGTTGCAAGGTTACCTATTAGTCGAAATATGTAAAGTTTTTTTTAAATAGGTGCTATTATCCTACACTACACTTTACTTACCAACAGCCGAGGTTGCGGCCAAACAAATTTAAAAAATAGAACACATGATGTATGAACAACTGATAAGATATTCTCAAAAAGTACTTAACATTTATTATTTTATTTAATTACGCTTCACTGTAACATCTTAACCTAGTACGTTCCGTAAGGCGGGGACCTACTATTTAGCAGTACGCTCTACCAGCCAACAATCAATGCGGTGACCGACTCGGTGATAAGGGGTGACTACAGTAATACTACAATCAGGTCACTGCGCGCTCTATTTTCCAAAGAAATACCTATTTTGTACGATTGCATATAATTGTTATTTATAAGTAACGCGAATACATTTGAAACGATACAGCTCATTTTTAGATAATACCTAAATTGGTTCCTCATTCTTATACATATGGACTGGACTACGTAAAATTATGGCAAGGGAATTTGGACATGCTTTAAAAGGCCTCATTATCGTATCGTTAATTTCAGTAAGGAGCCTGTTTAATGTTTTTAAAATTAGGTCAGAATTCGTAAGTATATTTACATTGCAACAAACGAGAGACACCCTCGTAAGCGTTACAAAAGGCACGGACCAAAGTAATTGCCCATGAAAATGTCGGGGGCCCTTCCTCGTGGATACTAATTCGGCATAACCGGGCCCGGGGAAAACAATACAATTACACCAAAATATGCTTTTTTGCAAAACATATGACTGTACTTTTTATAGCAGTAGATATACGAGTGTTACTTAGTATGAATGAAACCTTCAAATGACGAATGACCTTCGAATGAGATTAAAAATTGGCGGCAAAATTAGGTGGAAGTAACAAACATAGAGTAATTAACACTTAGACGCTTGTGATGCGGGCAGGGTGCGCTCTTTGTCGCCGTTTTTGAAAAAGCCTGTATTTCGTAAGTTCAATTTTAAAAAATAACATTTAATTTATATCGTGCGCTATCTGACAGCCGAATAAATGTACTTGTAAGATCCGTAAAAGCACACGTTACAATGCTATATAAATATATATATGTACATGCATGAAAAGAACACACACATTCACTGGCTAATCAATTTGTTGCCACTGAAATAATATTTTCATAATCAATATTAAGACCATTATGTATTTATTACTATTTTTATATTTAATGTTTAATTTTACGTAATTTGGAACGAGAACAATAAACATTGAAACATCAATAAAGCATCTTTGCCATTTTGGCTTCAACATTTGGTACACTCATTAAAAAACTAAATTACATTTTATTTCTCCACTATAACAGTAACGTAGAGTAGAGGCTAACGTTACCAAGGCATCGCGGGCCTGGCACGAGCGCTTCGCCGCTATCTAATTAAAACTCATTTAAATATTTAATTCAGAGCCCAACTGAGTGGTTTCAAACTAGTGTTCGACTGCGCTCCGCCTCCTCCTAGCGGCAGTCGAAGCGATTCTAACTCTGTAGTTATGTGTTCGTGGGTTTATCGATATCTGCTTTTAAAACTTTTCCAAAATAGTATTCTGCCTAATATACATATACTTGAAAACACTCCATGGTTTACCGTACTACACTATTGGTATTTCGTATTGAAACGAATATAATAAGATACAATACAATGAATGTAGTGACCAGAATTTAAATAAAAAAACTGTGTGAATTTTTGCATTAAAACTAAAACATTTTACATACCAACATCTGACCGTAACCTCACCTGATCGCATAGTGCTCAATAAAAATGATAAAACACAGAACATTTGTCTATGGAACCTCGGCGACTCACTTTACGATCATTGCCGCCGTAAAGTTTAATGCAATTGATAAACACTTGAGCCGGATTATCTCAGACCAATAAAACCTCTAATGCCCGACGAGAAGCGATATCGTTGTGTTCCTTACGATTGGTTTGTAAACGTTATATCTCACTAGCGTTTTAAATGAAATAATAATAATAATAATATCTGGAGACAATTCCACACACGGCTCATTCCAAATAAGGCAATTTAATGTCTGTGTTATGGCAAACCGGACAAGGGATAAACATACATATATATACAATATAATATGTACTTACATATTTATATTTTTATTACATCCAGACACAGAACAAACAAATGTGCTCGTCACACAAATGTTTGTCCTGGGAGGTCATCGAACCCACGACCTCCGGTTTTGCAGTCAGAATCTGTAACCACTCGACCACTAAGCCTGTCATAGAGAGAGATACACACACTCGGTTTAGTGATGAGAGACCCTGACTGGTAAGAGATCTGAAAGTCTCCTGTTCCCAATACACTTGAATCGATATATCATGGTGCAGTGAGGCACGCGTCTTTACAACGCACACGTAGAATATGAAGTACAGGTTTTGACGTATTCCCAAACTACAGAAACAAAATCCACTAATATGCCTAATAGATAACTGATAAACATTTCTATATTACCCATAAACGATAATCGTGTTCATCACACAAATATCTGTGGGAATATAATCCACAACCCGTCGCCCGGGAGTCCAGTTCACTAACCACTGCACCAACGGGGCAGTCATTTATTTTAATTGTCAAATACGCATAAACTTTAACATTATTGAACAGAATCGAGTGGATTGACCATTCACCGGGTAATCGTTGAAACCTTTCTAATCCGAAAAGATAATGAGCGAATTAAGCACTTTATTGCGGAGTCCATAAAACGTAGCGAAGTAGTTTTCCACACCTTCCATTCACCGCTGCCGTAAAACATCCAATAATCCTCAGACCGCATTGCTGCAAAGATCGAGCGTTGGATAAGACTCATCTCATGGAAACTCGCTGCGTGCACGGAATCAACGGTATCGCTTGTCTCGTCGGGAACGATTAGCGATAAGCGATGTCGGTTTATCGAGTTGAACTGACACTGACGTTGTTGAAATCGCTCTTCATACTCGTGATCTCGGGGCCGTCCCTTCTTTCCAAAAGTAGGGTTGGTGCATAGGTCGGTCCAAAGATAAGACGATCCACTTGTGAACTTCGTGGCGGTTTACAGTTGAACACGTCCCTAAAGCCGGGGAAATAACATTCGACCGTCCGCAATCACCGGTCCTACTTACTGAGAATCGGGAAAAGGCGGTCCGAAAACAAATTTCCGCGTGAGCCTAACGACCTCGACCGTCATTTAATCAGACCGAAGTGTTGATAGGATACCCGCAACGCACATTTTTCCTTCAACACATATCGAAATCTATCATGAGGTAATCGCCTGCTATCTCTTTCACTCGTACCAAAGAGCACAGAATTAGAAGAGGATATAACGCTAAGGTGCTGCCACATATGACTGGAATGTTTTGTATAGCGTAAGCCTTATACGATAGAGAACCATTGAAAAACTACTTAGGCGTTAGCGGCCGATTAACAGTTTTATTTTAACAATGAAATACATAAATTAGGCGTTATAACAATTGATTGATTAAAAAGGTACTCTGTGCCACATCTATGAAAAAAACTTTTCACCTGATAGTTACAGGCTTGTCAACATTTATTCGTGTGTGTTAATAAAATGTAAGTCAACTGAAGAGTTCGAGTCCTGTTGTGGCGATACCTTTAATACAGGAAATAACTAGTTTCAAGCGGATCCCACAAGACGGATCCGGATTTTTCCGGATTTCGGTCGTTTTAGTGCGTCCCGTAAAGCGAGGCGGGTTATCGTTCCCGACGAGCATCTCTCGTCAAATAGTGCCAGTTAACTTAATGTAGCGGAAAAGTTATTCTGCTCGCTGACTTAAGTGAAATTTCTCGCGAGAGGTTGCTTCATACGGCACTCGACGGAGAATCTTACATTAAAAGCGTTTACCGTCTACTGACACGGAGTTCTAAAAGGGTCGTATTACATTATCGTGTAGTATATTTATTTTCCAACCGGTTTTAATATTCCACTGTTGGACATAGGTCTCTTTTTATGACAAGGTCTAGTCTCGGTCAGCATAGTGTACGCTGACCGAGTGCGGATTGACAGACTTTAGATACCCGAGAGCACAACATGATGTAAACTAATCACTTACGATGATTCCCGTCGCTGTTGTAGCAAGTGGTATTTTATGTATCATTTAATATAAAGCTCACGTAGCTTCCATGTCAGAGTTGCGTGCCAGCGTTTGAACCCATAACAATCCAAACCATTAAGCTATCGTTGTTTTGTAATATGTATGTGCTTATACGAGTATCTGGATAATATCGCTTCCATTACTGTCGCTGCTCACTATCTGCTCTTGGAACCGAATGCGCTACATTTTTACGTCTAATCGTCTTCTCAATCACGTTGAACAACGCGCGCCGAGAGGCGCCCACACAGTGCGTGGTAAGACGCCATCCAATTAAAAATGCAAATGTTGTGCCATTGTAACAGAATTACCGGAGATCTGGGCCGCCATCTTGATTACAATAATAATACAGTAGATTCCCAGATCTTATTATAGCAATAGCTGGATTTACTGGACGCTATGTAATCCACCGCAGATAACTATAAATAGTTTAGATTTCAGTTTGTCTCTGCGAGGGTCTCGATTCAAATTTTGGCACGCACCTCTGAATTTTAAGCCATTAATGATTGGTAACTATCGATACAAGCCAGGGTTAATTGCGAGACAAAAGTTATTATCCCAACACAAAAAAACGTATGAATACCTGCCACCCACGACCGCCCACCGAAAGCCGAATTCTTTGCTGATTGCTAGGAATTATTAGAATGGAATCTAAAGTTTCAATAAGATAATTTATTATGTCCAAAAGATCGTAGTTGTGAAGGGAGTGGACAGGATTGCCGGCCAGGGAAACAAAGATCAACGTTACACAAGCAACGGATCCAATGTAACATCCGCTTGCTTTTTCGGAGCTTTTATAAATGATCCTTCAAACATGCCCCGAGCGTAATGATCCCATAATGTGAACACACAATCTCAGCGCGACACGTGTCGGTCAATTATCAGCAGCAAACGACGTAGTCGATCTGAATGTCACGCCATTAATTGTTGAAGCGCTATTACTGGCGTCAATAAATGTTTACGATCTCTACGATGAGGCATTCTCTTCACAGTTTCATAAAAGTAGTCTATAACATATATCGTTCGTTGCTGGGTATGTACCATGAGTTTGTGCTGTGTGCAAATAAATCTAGCAATGTATGATGAAATTATAAAAATGTTTGAGATTAATACTTTGTTTTTAGCTACATGGTAGAAAAGCGATCGGTGTCCAAGAGACGTGCATTGTGTCTTACACCCACTATGAGACAAATTGTTAGACAAATATCTTGAACATAGATCTCCTTCGTGAGGTTGTAAATTGTGATATATAATATATCAGACTTTTACTACGAAAAAAAAAGGATATGTACCACGTAGTCATCTGACCTTTATTTCTGCGACAGATGTAGCTGAACGGCCAAGTCCATGATAATTACTTACGCCTACTAATGGACTTAGTTATGTAATAAATTAATTGTTTGAGATATATTAGCGTACCTTATAACTAAGCTAAAGTAACTAATTCTAATCTTGTACCTTAAAGTCTAGGTCGGCATGGAAAACGAGGCAACATGTAAACATTCTGGAATAAACGCACAATTCAAAATGGAACATTTAATGAAGATAACTTTGAAGCTCGCTCAGAAACAGCTGACATTATAGGAACGTATTAATAAAAAAATATAACCCGCTAACAATAAAAAAGGTAACACGCCTTCGTGTGTGTAGATGGAAATATAAAATACAAATTTTCACATAAAAAGGGAATATGTCCACTGGAATATTTCGTAACAATATGGTTTAATGGAACCATAACAAAGGGACCCATCTCCCGTCTACCGAAGAAACGCGATACAGAGTATTGTGGCCCTCGAAACGATTCTACTTAAGCTTGCAATGAATACTTTTGACTTACATCAACCCTTACATTCAAAATATGTAGGCAGTAGAATCTTATATAATATGTACTACGGTATATGTACTATGCTGTCATTTGGAAGGTACCTAAGAGAATTCAAATTCAAATTCAATTCAAATTATTTTATTCATAATAAGGTACATACATACACTCAATGAAGGTCATGTTTTAGTCATGTATCTTCTGCTTTGTGTGCTCTTCTGGCTGTAGTAGACCGGGAGAAAAAAGCCGATGCAAAAAAAGAAAAAAAAAGATTTGTAATTTTGTTCGTATTGTCCTTTTGTTTGAACTGTTTTATAGTTCCACTGTTGGACTCGACTCTCCTGTCATAGTTAGTAAATTTTAAGGCCTCGATCTACCATAGTGGAAGAATTACAAAAAACGCTATTTTGATATTGCGAACGGCGATTTTAATTTTATAACAATATAGATAGATAGACAAGAACTTAAAAAGATAGATGGCCACACTTACCGTAGTTGTTACTGTAAAGATCTCATATGAAAACAAGTTGGTTTGATTCGTTGAATGCGTACGGTTACAAATATTAAATGAAATAAAATAAATCGTTCCCATTAAGGCGATGGCCGCACGTGGGCGGGAATCTGTAACGGAATACGTGAGAATTTGAATCATCATAAACATCCTCCCCGCCCGCTCCGACACGACCGTGATAGGCAGAATGTTCCTGTCTCATTTCGTCTGGTTCCGTTATCGCCATTCAAATAACTTATCTATAAAATGGAATTATTCGTGACATTTGATGCTTTTTGATCAAGTGGTTAATGGTAATGCAACTATTTCCGGTGAGTTGGTGATGTCCCTATGTCACATTTCGTAATAAGGTTTTCTAAAGCTATACTTTAATTGCTGCGCTAGTGCACGTTGCAGCATAGAGAATTCTAACCACCTCCTTTTACGGGAAGTCCCTATGGAGAATTTATTGGGCGGCTAAAGTATAGCGAAGCATCGTTGACATCACTGCGCTCAGGGTAAAAGCAGCCAATTATCTTCAAAATGAGGATGTGCATACACGGAAGCTCCACATGAGCCGTTGGTGTGCTTTAAGTTAGTTTTGTCGTTACAGAAAAATAATATCTCAGATAATCACTATTAAGCAGGACTTTTAGAAGCTAAAAAATAGTGTTCGAAGTCAGCCCGCACTTCAGTTAGAAACTTCGAAAGAAAAATAAATACCCAAGAAAAACCGTTTAAGGATCGCCAATGGGTCACGACCCATAAACCGCGAAGACAAAGAGACCGCCAAATTTCCAACTAATTTATTATTCCACGGAGACGCTCGGTTCAAAAATCCATCAAAGTGACATCAGAGAGTTCACTAACACGTGTACAAGTTCGGAAAAACTTAGAAAGGCCTTTAAACGCACTTATACTGGCTGAAGGGAGGGCGGTTGCTAAGAGACGAAATAATGGAATCGAATCGCTAGCAAGAAAATAGCAGCGGGACATACTGAAAAAAATTGTTTATTCGCAGGCAAATAATGCACAATTACAACGTAAAAGTAATAAAAACAGAAGAATTGAATAATAGATTATAATTAAGTTAATAGAAAAATAACTTTAGTGTTATGTTGTGCAATGCAAAGCCGCGAAACAAACTCAGATTGCTACTGCTACATGGCGTATTGCAATAAAACATAGACTGAGTCAGAAAAACGTTGTTCATTTAAATACATAGGAGTTTTTATCTTTTATCTTCCAATCGTTCGTAGTTTCAAGTAGAAAAATTAGCATTAACTTTGTAAAGTTTGTATTGGTTTAACAATTGAACTATAGATCGATAAGAAGCCGTAACTTGAAAAAGAACAAAGTCGATACCGGCGGTGCACTTCTCGGAACTAATTATAAAGTTTGCAGCGGAGAAAGCAATCCTTTATTGCATTAAATGTAAAGTATAATTATTTTCAATACCTTCCTGTTCCTAATATTAATTACCTACCCGGAACTAGTTCGCGAGAAGCTTCACTGTTCAATCGTCAATTAACACCTCATACGCTTCGAACTTTAAGAAATTTTATACTTAATAATAGTAGAAGGCTAAAGCGCATTCTTAACATAACGTTATAGTTACAACACGGTTCAAAACTACTAACTCCGTTGGATTGTGTGACTCGCTCGACCACACTTTCCAGAACGCTTCCAAAACCGGCCGCTTCGTTAAATATTCTCAGAGACTTGTAAATTTAATAAAAACAGTGAAAACTTTTAATTCCAAAAAACGTGAAGTGTGTTTAATTTTCCACGAGCACGTAGTTCCAACAAATAAAAATTGCAATATTCCCGCCGCATCCAAATAACTCCCATGTGTGGCAACGCTGGCGACTTGCGAAGTTTTCGCGAAGCGCAAATAAATCTCTATAACCGGCGCATCCGAAGTTCGAGGATGCAACTTCTGCAATATGCATGAGGGGTGCCGCCGAGGAAAAAATGACAGTCGCGTGGTGACCATAAAGAACACCTGCGTCGAGTTAGCGCCAAGTTTCATACGTCGGGGGAGCTTTTTGCTCGTTTATACTTGTCGGGCCGGAGTTGCCTCCTAAACTAGTTTCATTCACTACGCTCGTAGTCACCTATGTTAAACATAAGAAGATAAAAAACTTATCATTAATAGTAAATTGAATTATGACCAGTATTGATAGACTAAAATAAGAAGTAAGAAATTAACGTGATTAACGAGAGGTAATAAATTTATTGGATTACGTAAAGTTAATTGATAAATAGAATAATTTTTTGTGATTATTAAATTAAGTAAGTAGGAAGCGTTATTTTAGGATTGCCCTGAAATAACTTTAATCTATTATTTTTCATATCTAAAGATGGGCATGACAGCTCGGGTTTAACGTAGAGGACCCCCGGCGAGGTCCCGGGTTCGAAGTGACATGAATTGGGCGGACCGACCTCATCATGTGATGTGGAGACAAATTCAGCTCTGACATTTTCTCATTGTTTTACTTTTATATTACATTAACTGGCGCACTGGTCCAGTTGTCACAGAAAATGACTGCTAAGCGGAAGGTCGTGGATTCGATTCCAGTGTAAAAGGAATATTTTTGTGCCGAGCATAATATACAATATTAGTTTATTCCAAGTAGGAGTGTAATGAAAGTGTGTTTGACCGGGAAGTATTATGTATTTTGCAACAGTCCGGTTACTGTGACGCAGGTATTTCCTTGCCTAATTTGAAATCAGCCAGCCGGGTGTGGAATCGTTTCAATTATTACCGTAATACATAATGTATATTCATATTGCATTTCCTTGCAAACTATTCTTACTCTAAATGTTCATTAGCGGTGGTTTAAATCGTGAATGTTCCGTATCGCATTGTAGTTGAGTATTTTAACTTTATCTGTACTAAAAATTAAATACAATTCAAACCTGATATCGGTAGACGCGCCGTCGTATGTTACGTATGTTTTTCGTAATGGAGCGGACAGGCGCGGGGTCCCGGGTTCGAGCCGACACGATTTGGGCGGAACGTCGTCGGCGCGGGATTAGTTTTGTTAGATTGTGCTGTGTTTTGTATAAAGTGTTCGTTTTATTTTTCGTTTCGTTGTTTTCGAATAGTGAATTATCAAGTCTTGTTTATTTATAACACACGTTCCAATTAAAGTATACGAGAATTCTTTTGATCGTTAGTAACTCTGACGGTATAGTATCACTAGAATAACTCACACGCGTCCGTACGGTTCTCTTAGAAAAAGACAGAGAAAGTCTCGTGGAGGGGCACAACGTTTTTTCCTTACGTGACGATCTCTACCGTTTATCTATTGCCGCATAAGGGACTTCATTCTCGAAGTATTTTATTTGAATTTAAATTTATCAACTCGTCAGACCATTCTCCGTACAAATCTTTGTCGTGTTTATTTCCTAAGGCGTTCTTTGCGATCGCGACTATCATACGATACGATACGACAGCATACGATAGCGCGATCTGAACAACATCAGCCGATATTGTTTCCAATTCTGTACTCCGCTAAATATCCGCCGGATTGCACGGCCGCCGTTCCGTTCAATATATTCCCGAAAATAGCTTCCGTTTCATTTTTGTAGTTGGTAATAGATTTTATTTCCGCTTTGTGCGAAAACGGCTTCTATTAAATGGAAGTGGTTCGTTACTGCCGATTGGAATTATTTTGTGTTAAACTGAATTTCGTTACATGGCGCCATTTAAGGTTTTTTTTTCATATTGATACAGGTTAGCATTTGAATGCATTCTCGCATAATTTAAAACGATCGTAGCATGCTTCCCTGGTAGATGCCTATTCACTCTACAAATATCTATTCCATAACCGGTGGATATCGTTAGTCTCTCCCTACTGCCAAGGGAAATAGACGGGATTATAAATATAAGTATAAGTATATAAAACAAGAGTTAAGTTATAAGCTTGAAGAGTTTAAAAAATTGAATATAAGCCAAAAACAACAGTTAATTCTTTTTCATTGTGTTTCAAAAAGAAATAAATGTGAGGATAAGGAGTCTGCTTGTGTATGAACGCACCGTGACATAGTACCAGCGCAACGCTCGCACACAGCGTGGTCCGCATCATTTAGTTTGTTAAGACACAATATTTCCTTCATTCTCCGCCCGCGTCGCTTCTCTCCTACATTCGTTTTATGGCGACTCTCGTAAAATAGCGAATGCTCCTCTATTACTATACTTTATTATATAATTTTGTTTTCTTGTACTCATATACGAGTAGCTATATTTTCGTGACGCCATATTTTTCCGTATGTGTGAAATTTAAACCTTCGCAATTACGCGTCATGACGATCGGACGAATATGAGAATTATAAAAAAATACTCAAATAAATAAATTAGTTCATATTTGTTATTTCAGCGTTAACCTCGTACCGGATGAGAATACGTCTACATTTCCTATTAGGTACCATGAAAATCGTATACCTACCTCACATAGATACATCATGCGCCATCATAAACCATACATAACTCATCGTTGCCGAGGAAATTTTGAGGAAAGTGTTAGAAAAACCGGCTTAACCGTAATTCAGCGTCAAGTCGGTAACCGAGGGACGTTTATGGGCGGGATCTGCTTTATTGGACAATAAATCCTCCCCATCTTAACCCCATCTATGTCTGCTCGTATATCGATGTATCTATAAGGAACACGTGTTATCGGTGTCACGGTGATGAATGAAACGCGGTAGCCACGTGTCGCTTCCATTATTGCAACCAAACTGAAAAAAAACCAGTGGGGTTTCCGAGTAGTTCTTCTCTCCCTTGTCGGCTCCTTGTATCAAACTTGTGGATTCCATTTTTAAAATGTGGATGAAAAAGTCACGTAACATAGCTGAGTATAATTATATTAATCAACTTTAATGACGACTACTTACACAATAAGAGATAGATGAAAAAAAAAATCCAAAAGAGACATTGTATTTAATAACATGTCAAAAGTTATGGACAAACATTCATAAAAGCCGTAAAATACAGGGTGATTCTAAACAGATAAGATAATGACAAAAGTTTATCAACACTTGCGGAAATCACAAAAGATTCAAATATAGTCCAGCAAAATTCGATTTAGCGCCACTAAACAAAGCAGCATAAAATTAGGCTAAATTCAGCTGTACTAATGAAATGAAATAGCGCTTTCCGAGCGCTAATAGCAAAATCAACATTCGTAGTAGAGCACGCACCGAAAAGTATTACATTCGGTAACACGTGTAACTCCAGCAGCGGCGCATAACGACAAACCCACAATAGTCGTTAGCGTTGCGTAGATAGGCGCAGCGCACACTGGACGGCAATGTGCCAATATATGCGGTACCTAATGTAACTAATTTACGAAAGGCCACAAAATACTGTAACAAGTTCCAAATAGGCTAGTAGGCTATAGTATATGTATTGATATGTGATCGGTTGTGAGACATCACGATATTAATATGGAAAGCTGCACGGAGTACTTTACATATCTGCTTTAATAAATGTTGGATTTAAAAGAACTCTCTTTTTCGCATTAATATCTGCTCCTTGTGGTACTGGCGGTCACAGTACCATCGAACACTTGACAGGCTGGAAAGTAGTGAGAATGCATTAAGGCTACCCCGGTTTAGTGCGGATTGGCAGATATTTCAAATAATGACATAAATGCTGCAAAGAAGCGTGCCGTAGCAAGATGGTGGAATATGCTCCGAGCCAGTTACAGTTGCGAGAGAACCCTCGCTCATTAATGGACAGTAACAAAAGATTGCATGGAAGCAAAAATGTCGGATGTCAGTATAAATGCACCCCTACACTAGCACAAGCGACTAATGGAACGAGTTTTACGGGATCGTTACTGTAACAATATCTGGATGACGTAGACATCACGCCGCGTAGTGTCTGCAGGCTTCGGATGGAAAATGTAACTATTAACAATTTTATGGAAATGGATGGGAAAAATTAAAATACACAAATGCATACAAATTGATATCTTTTTTTACGATAAAGGAGAAAATAAGCGTTTCATTAAAACTCAGTCTGTAATTAGAGAGATTCAATGTAGTAAATTTCTTAAATGCTGCTTAGGTTTAGAAAATCTGCAATAGATGAAGACAAGTTCTATATCTTTTTTTGATATTTCGTGACTCCAAAGATTTGTCTGTAAGCATATGTATTACACTGCTCCAATTAGCTTTTCCAAAATTCTGTGTATAGAAACTTCTCGACGATGCGATCAAGGTTTGACATTTGCTATGAAACGGCAACCATAAGCCGTTTAAAAACCTTCCTACGAGTATATACATATGTAAATACTTTTAAGTATCCACAGTCAACCAACTAAGATATACCGTCACTAAATTTGATAGCTCATTTGCGGCAAAAGAATCGTAAATATTTCGAGCAATTT
>DWUN01001116.1:0-18054 GCA_018249975.1 Passova gellias
CCTCTGGTATACGAGTGGACCGGCAACCACACCCTTCAAACCGAAACACAAATTGTAGAAACAATTGCTTCACGGCAAAAATAGGTGTGGCGGTGGTACTTACCCGGGTGAACCGTATACAGGTTCTACCACTCTTATATTAGATTGATCTCTGTGTGCTAACCGGAGGCCGTGGGTTCGATTTTCATCAAAGACAAATCTAGTTATGTGATGAGCACATTTGTTTGTTCTCTATCTGGATGTAATAAAAATAATTTATAATCCTATAGACGTTGTGTGAAGATGTCCCAGTTATTATTAAAAAATACGATGTGATATTAAAACACGTACAATTTTGATGGTTTTATGAGAATGTTGGCAAATAAATTTTAAAACTCCTTTTGGCATTCAATGTTTCGAATAGAATTTTATTTTTCGATATTCTAATATACTTAATATTATTAGAATATCTAAAAAAAATTAGAAAAATATCTATATTGCTACACAGTTTCATTTGTAAAAAAATAAAAATAAAATAAAACAGGCATAACTAAATGTGGCGAAAGTAAAAGTATGCTTTTAAAATTATTTATTTCCTATATTTTCAAAGAAAAACTACACCGCGTATTAAAAAAATACTATGGATCTTTTCATTTTAAAATATTCTGCCCCCTAGTGTTATTTTCTTTGAACTATAACATTACACTTTAGCTGTTTCATTTTAGTTCATAGTTCCGCCACATTTGGTCCTAAACAGCGCCATCTATAGAAATAATTACTGTATTAGTAGTAAAGCTACTATAACTGATTAGTGTGAATAGTGAACAATAGATGGCGCTATATTACATGTACCATCGTAATGTTATAATTATGATTGTCTTCTATTCTGGATAATTTAATTATTGTTTATATTGGAAAGTTTAAACAAATTTCATGGATACAAAAATGTATGTAATTAGGAACTTTATTTTATCTATATAAAGATCTATCGGATAACACATTTTCTTAATAAAGTAAATATTTCAATTGGTAATATTTACTTTGTATATAAGTATTATGATATGCAACTACAGATCATAAAAATGCCTCTGGATTTTTTTCAATTTCAAAAATTCTTTATTTTCACATTTATAATGTTAATAAAGCAATACATTGAACATGTAACTACATTATGTTACTACAATTACATTTAATATATTATGTTTGTTCCAAAAAACGGGTAAAGATATTCCTTATGATTACTCACTACGCACGTCAGGCTTTATTATTTTTTTACGACGGGAAAATCTCACATTCGCGACAGCGCAGAATTCATAGAATTACACGAAAACTGCATTCTAACTATCTTGTAGTCACCATTGCACGCTTTTTACAGAGGGAAAATATCTTATTCCAATTGGCACTGAAGGAAAGGCTAGCAATCAGTTTCATGTACACAAGTTTGCAAATTGTCAGACGCAGTCATAGCTCACGCCCCTTGTATACTGATATCCTCTACTGTCAGTACCATGTTCAGTTCGACGTGGTTGTACACACTGCGTTTGATAACGTCTATTAAATCGAAAACCATGAACATTTCGTATTGAACCGACTTGAATTTGTTCTATCTTCTACATGTTCTAATAGTATAACTACGTTAAATCTGATAAAATTGAGATTGAAATTCAGAGAGAGATCGATATTGAAAGTATATCAGCATTTGTCCTGACTAGCGCGCGGTTCTTAGTCTCTACCGATATGTAGAGTCTTAGATTGCCACTTATCTTATTTCCGAGTTGATTTTAATAAATATTCAATAATAATCGAATGGCTGTCTATTTAAAATAACATAAGTCTCCGAAACCAGTGTATACTTGTACTGTCTATGATTTCAAAACAACAATGTTTTCTTAAGTGCTTCTATTTATTTACATGATTTTAAACAAACAAACTTTTTTACAATTTTTACCTGTCTGTTTGACCGGGATAATCTCTGGAACGGCTGAACAGATTCTATTGGGACTTTCACTGAAAGATAGAGGAGGTTATGTGAAAAACACAGCCAGCATTAATAACAATTTATTGCAACATGAAAACCCGTTAAGTTTAATCACATCATTATCGTAGAACTCCGGCTGCCATAAAGCTAAAACCACACTTTACTTGATACGGACGTCACGAACGCAGTGGGATTCGGAAATTATCGGAACATAAGTTAATGTGTCGGAATAAAGATAAGACCCCCGGGGAATATTCCCGGCGTATTAAAGATTTACGGGTGGTGAGAAAGTTTGATTGCGTTTTGATTTCTTGTTACCATTGACGGTTGGGAGTTGTGAATATTGGGAGTTATGAATATTGGGGGTATTAGGGATATTCGGATATTTGGGTACGCGTATTGTTAACGCAGGTGCGTGCGTGCTCCGAACAATATTTTATTCGATTGAATATTCTATCGCTTCTAAGTTTTATGGAATGCAAATTTCAGTAAAACTCGTAAAGAAATTTGTATGATAAAAAGAATCCCTGTGGATAATAAATGGAGATTAAATGTAGTTTAATTTGTTATTGTTACTAACATTGACAATACTATCTTACTAACAATATGGAAATGGCCCGAATTAAATAAAAATTAAATAAAAATTGGAGTGTCTGTTTGTACTATTAAAATAACCGATTTTTACCAAATGCATAGGTATATATGTCAAAAAAAAAATTTCACAATTTTCGTCTGTCTGTCTGTCTGTTTGTTTCGGCTAATCTCTGTAACGGTTGGACCGATTTTGACGGGACTTAGACTGGCGGATAGCTGATGTAATAAGAAGTAACTTAGGCTACTTCTGTTTAAGAATTATATAAAATGTCCCGGACGCCTCGTAGGCACGGCTAGTGCATAAATAGATTACAAGTATTATTATACCATCACGCCACGTCTCTATTAATAGGCGTAATAAATATCACTAATAGGTGGGTAGATGGAAAATTAACACGAAATGCATTAACATCAGTTTTTGCCAATAAATACATGTCCCTACATAGGTGCAATTGTACGTAATATTTTTCCCCCGGAATTCCGATGTTCGTTCATAAATAAGGGATGTAATGGGGGTGTAAAGCAATTTCGAAGCAAAACTCGTTTGTGGGCTTAAATTACCGCGTAAAGAGGTTTACTAGGGAGCGGATCTCTGTTGAAATCCGTAAACAATTTACATTTAGATAGACGAAATAGACTTTGATAATACATTTTTGTTTGATTGTAATAATAATAATAATAATAATAGACGTAACATCACGCCTGAAATCCCCGAAGGGGTGGGCAGAGGAGTGTAGTACACCCCCACATTTCACCAGTTACGTTTAAGTCCCAAATGGAATAGGTGGTGAGCCTATAATAATAATAATATACACGTATATTATTGTATAAAATACATATAGACGAAGTAATAAGTAATGCTTGTATGTATGCAATCATTTATTTACCTGGATGTACATATTTTATACTGACTACACAAATAGACTAACATAGTGAGGCTATGTACACTTATGTTTTAGCTCCTCACCTGATCCAAATTCAGCTTTTTAATATTAATTAACTAAAGTGGGCTATAGTAGAATTGCTTAAATAAGAGTAACATTATGTTTGAGATGAGTGTGAAAATACTCGTCTTTCTTGATCAGGCTAAGCGCTATGGTATATACTTAGAAGTTTCTTATCAATACAAACAGTGCATATACATACATACATACATGCTACATACTGAACTAATTGTAATTATCAAAAATGCTGTTAAATACGCTTTACTGTATTGTCTAAGATTACCTCGGTATCTTCTAAGCAGAAAGAAGATAACTTTTTATTTGCAAGCTACCGTTTATAATATAGTCGCTAAGTTGGTACTTGACAGTTATTAGTATTGTCCCATTTCCTGCTTGCTTAAACTTTGTATACTTGAAAATTAAGCCGATTTCAGCCTAATCCCCGAAAGATTTGAATTGTTTCGTTTACTTCTTATAACTTGTGTAGAGGTTTGTTGTTGAGTCGCCGCTTCGCCGAAACAACAGCAACAAAGAAAATAAACAATGCCTTAGTGGAATATGAGTATTCATCGAGAAACAGCGAACCAGGATTTTAAACAAATAGAGGATAGGATTCACAGCTTCTGTTTCTTTTGATAAACAAAATGAGGGACTCCAAAAGGTCGATTATATTAACGTTTAAGTTTTTTATTTCAGTTTTGAGGATCTTAATACGTACAATAATATCTTAATATGTACTTGAGATAAATTAAATTTGCTCGATAATGTGTAAGCCTGCACTTAAATATTTATTCTTGTTATATTTATTCAGTTTTAGGTTTTATTTAGTTATTAATAGCGGGAATGTCTTTGTAATATTTATTTACAAAAAAACCTAAAAAAGGACGTAACCTTGATTTTTAAGTGAATCGTTCTATTCGCGATGTAATAACATTTAATGAAAAATATATTTGTAAACAGGGCAGGTACAGCGTAACTCCTATTACAATATTTTATCTGATACAAATGCCAGGCTTTGTCTGCTTTGCATACAATAAAATTGTTACACCTTGAAATGACAAACATTTGTTTTTAATTTGAATGAATAGAATAATATGTATTGTGCTACAATTTTGACCGTATTTGATATTTTGGTTATAGATCAATTATTACATTTTATACAGAACTGAAATAATTTAATCCATTACGTTCTTATGCTGCTCTCGTAGTAGAACAAAAAAAAACTAAAGAATATTAAATATTACATGTAGAGTAAAACTCTACATCCAACTTTTATTATCTTTCTTCAGTATTCTTCTGATATTATTCATCTAAATGTAATCTCTATAAATTGATTTATAAAAACAAAACCCATTTTATATTTCTTAAGTATAAATAAGCAAAAAATGGATGAATTCGCTGACAGTATGCATATTTCTTCGAGCACCGAGTGCGACATTACAAGCCATTAGCATAAGAAAAATGCGTAGCGATAACGAACTCATAGCGCTCTTCATTTATTCATATCGTTTACTGAAGTGTTTATTTTGAACAAATTGACTACCTAACATATGCATACCTGTTTGATTGACTATATATACTTTTATAATGGTTCGAGAATCGTGAATCGAGATGCATTATTATGAACCAGTGTGGTAATAGTGATTTGTTCTATACATATTTCATCGCATCGTATTCTGTCAGCACTTTGAAACAATTGATATTTTATTAAATCTTCATGTAAATTGTCATCGAGGCTTAAACTGACATTGATACTGGTTACAGAATCTTCTCTGAGGTTATCTGAGTCCGCCAACAGGCGAAACGTTTGCACACCGTTGGGTTTTAGTAGGTAGTCCGGGCACTCTGCCCGAGAGCCCCACAGATCCCCGACTCCCTCGGCTGGGACATGCGTAAACTGCATTTCCCAACGTTAAAAAAAACGGTTATCTGAGTCCACTTTAAACTTGTCCATTATTATTCATGCAGCAAGAATACGTGATAATTATGCTTTTTCCGAGATTTGTGCCTGTAAGTTTACGTTAAGTGGTGAAAAGTATTTAGAAAGCTGTTGCTACTGTTCCGCCCTCCAGAAATTATAAAAAGTGCTTGATATGTTATTCGATTTAATTTATAATTTTTTAGGCTAAGGTGTCATAAGGTGTTATACTAATTAAAGTCGTTGAGTCGATAAAGGTTTCGCACGTCTGTAGATTACAGTGACCACTTAAACAGTTGAACTATAAGCTCATTTGCCACATCATTTTCATAAAAGCGTCCCAACGGTCAGGGTTGAATGGACGTGGAATAAATCATTGGGTTTTTATAAAAGCATCAGCGCCTCCGCACTGTCGCTGTGCCGCGGCGGCGAGTTCAAAGAGATGGTCGGCTTTATGGAGCCGCGTGGCGCGCGCCTATGAAGGCTTCATTAGTAGCCCGAGTCGATTTACGACGCAGGCTTTATTTCTTACTTTGGAATCTATCCAATACCTTTATGGCTACAACTCAATAAGTAATTGGGACTTTAGTGCACGTGTTTCACCATTACATTAAATCGTATAATTTTAATAGACAATTAAGCTTAGTGAGCATGTGCGAACATAAAGTATATTGATCGTTAGGAAATCGACATTGCACTTTCCGGTGTGTGAAACTTTCAGTTTTTTAAAACAATAGAAGATAAGGTCGAACCTGTCGTTTACGTTATGCCTTGTCTGTGTTAAGCAGAGGACATTCGCGTAAGAAAAACGCTAACTAAATGTTCAACGGTAGTTTGTATCTGTAAACAATGTGTCGCAAACAAGTTTAAGGCGCGATGGAAATTGAAAAGTCATTATTTCAGCTTGTGATTGATCATGCAATTCGATATGTATGTTCCTAAAAATATAATGTAAACGGTAACTTCAATTGTGCTTTTCCATTGGAGCCTCAATAAGTAATTTTACATTGGACTTCAGAACCTCTTGATGTTTGGAACATACGGGATTTAATATACAAAGATTGTAGTGACATTAAATAGCCAGCATGTTTGTTTCTTATACACGGACAAAAAGCTTCTTCGCTTAAGCAACATGTATTTGGGCTTATTTCCTGTTATTATATTGTCTCGAGTTGCGCTGGATAGAGTCGTCAGCGGCTCAGCGCGGACAAAGGCAGCTGCGGTGATCTCTGCTCTCCGCCTCGCCGCCGCCGATACACTCATTATGTTCCATTATTCAACAACGGAACTCAAACTTTTCGTTGTGTATTATGTATGCGTGTTTAAAATCAGGGTGAAATTAACTGCATGAATTGTACGTATCACAATATTATAATGTGATTGTTTTATTTGATAGCAATCTGCAAATAGTTTGAGCTTTCGAATAATATAATCGAGATTAGTCCGAAATCTCAACCTTACAAAATGATTTGTACTTCTTAAAAGCATTGTGAATTAATGATCATAGTAAAGTTAAAAGCTTGATTTAAGTTGTGTATACCCAATTTTTTTTATTTAATACTAGCTTTTGCCCGCGACTTCGTCCACGTGGAATAGTGACTTTGGACAGCATTTGGAGTATTTATAAAAATTATAGTCTATATGTTGCCGAGGACTAATAGCTATGTAACAAAAAAGTTTCATTAAAATCCGTCCAGTAGTTTTAGCATGAAAGCCGGTCAACAGACAGACAAAAATTTCAAAATGATTTTTTTGGCTTATGTCACTTGTATAAAACCCCTAGCGGTATGTTTTTTAGTTTTTATTCAATGTACAGAATTGAACCCTTCTACAGCTTTACTATATGTATTATATGTATAGATTCATAAAGTTTTGAACCAGTGAAATGTGTAAAAGTTGAGAATCGCTGGTTATGCTTGTCTGATTAACTCGTCGGGCGGCGCGGAGAGGGCTGAGCTAGCAGCAGTGTATATCATTTTCCTTCCATTTCTACTTTTTGCGTCTCTTCTTAACTTGCATAAATCTAACGTGCGAGTTCTGAACATTGAACAGTTCTAGTTTTATTATTAAACGTTTTATTTAACCACAACTCTATTATACCGAAAACAGGTCTATTAGATATTCGGTGGTATATTACAGGAAACCTTTTTACTTAATTTTTGCTTTTGTTATTAATTATATTAAATTGATAATACATATTTCAAAATAAATGATCTAAAATCTCAAAAACTGGAGATTAAGGAGAGACTTACAGTTAAGTGATATTCAAATATTCGTACAACACAAACAATTATAGTATCTTAGCGATAAAATGTCCATCACTGTCGGTA
Organism: Passova gellias; assembly: GCA_018249975.1. NCBI lineage: Eukaryota > Metazoa > Arthropoda > Insecta > Lepidoptera > Hesperiidae > Passova > Passova gellias. The sequence goes on from DWUN01001116.1 coordinate 7,744, forward strand.
CCACACTCATATGCATAAAACGGTGTTCATAATTAAAATACAATCGGGTAGATAATTTTTTCTTGTCCTTGACGTGAAGCTTAAATGACTTTACACACAGACGACGAGAACCATAGGGATGATTTTGATATGAGGGCTTCTGTTTCTTCTGGCTTATTTTGTTTGATGTCTCAGGTTCTCAGTTACAACTATGCAGCTTTCCGTTTCTTTAAGAAATCCAATCCAATTACTAAAGGTTATTGAAACTAAAATCTTTTAATATTCATTTTGTTTAATATTTACATGTGTAAGTGGGTAGTGATTTATTTTTCATTAGCTTTTGCCAGCGACATCGTCCCGCCCCCGCCGCTAAAAATGTTATTATTTACGACATCACATTCACATCATCACATCACATTCAGAAACCTCAAACATAAAAGTATTTCTCTACTATATAATGGATGTTATTATACATATAAATCTTACTCTTGAATTACTCTTTCAATTAAAAAAAACCGCATCAAAATCCATTGCATAGTTTTAAAGATTTAAGCATACATGAGGATATAGGGACAGAGAAAGCGACTTTGTTTTATACTATGTAGTGATAGTGATGGACAGAACTATACGGTTACGTCATATTTACGTAGCTTCGGTCTATTGATTGGGCACATCTATATTAGATCACATCAAATATTCAACCCATAGAGACAAATACAGGGTGAGCTATGTTTGGTATCGACCCGTAATGTCTGGGCGAAACCTGAAACTGGGCGATATTGTACTGAAATAGTGTTTCGGAATTTGCATATTGGAGAACTATTGTGCATGATTTCTCCATTTTGCTATGTTCACTTGAATAGATTTCTTCCCACTGCTGGGCGTGGGTATCACGGAAAGCGGCAACCCGGGAGTATACCCAACGATTTGTTTCCGTTTTTAAGACACCTCTGCCTCGGAGAGCCAATTAAGCAGGCAAATACTAGTAACTATCGATAAGCCTCCTTAGAGATTCGTTTAGAATACACTAACGCCTTATATCAATCAGTGCTTGCAAGAATTTTCTGTGCATACATGAAATTTTTCCATACTTTGCAGTCCATAAAGAAGGACACAGTGGAAACACGACTAAATGAGGGAGATATAAAACAAACCGTTGTTGGTATATCAACAAAGAACATAACAAAAAATTACATGGGGCTTTACACATTAATAAAAAAATCATGTCAAGTGTATCCACTGTTGTCTTCTACATAATAAAACAACCCAATATAACACACGAAGTAACCAGAAGAACTACGGATGCATAATTTGAACATCCGTTTGGCGAAACTAATATTTATTGGCTTATTCAACGTACGTGGATCCTGGGAGCCACATTCCTGAAAATATTTCATGTAACATTGTTACGTCTCAAGCGTACAATTGTGATAAATGGACGCACTGTATATTCTGTTTATGAGTAGTGATACCAAAGAAGTCATATCTAAAAGTTACAGACAAACATGCTAGATAATTTAAATTTAAAATTGATTGTTTATAAGATTACTACATTTTTCACTAGACCTTCCAAGGCACAAACATAACGTGTAGATATACGAGGTAGGTTTGCAGTAAAATATTTTCACAGGGTTGACGTGACAGGTGACCCTAGAATTGATTCTTACTTTGGACAAAGAACAAGTCTAGCCGTCCAAAGAGGGAACGCAGCCAGTCTCTCGGGTGCTACCACGAGACAGCGGTTTGGACTCGTTGTTTTATATTTAGTTTACTTATGTTTATTATATTGATTTTATTATTTTATTCAATGCGAGTGTTGACGGATGTAGGCGCCGAGGGAGATCTAGACTGACATATACCAAATCTCGGTCAAATAGGTCGGATACTGGTTGACGGAGGAGTCAAGAGTCTCCGAAACCGGCGTGTATGCGTGAAGAGAGTGATGAATGTAGACGAAGGAAAGAGCTATTTGGCACTCGGTGCATCCTGCCTACCCCGTTAGTAACCCGGCGTGATGTTATATGTGTATTAAGACCCAAATTGATTAGTAGGTACTCCTTTTTATGTTGCGCTTCCACTTCTATAGTAGGGGAGACAGGGGGTTGGGTAGGACTCCAACCAACTAAAATCCTGCAAATTTCCTCCTCACGTTTGTTGAAGCCACTGTTGTGCTTTCTCATTCTTCTGCGGTTCGAACAGCGCCAGTTACGTAGAGGGACCCTTTGATGGAACTAATCTTTAGTTACTTCACTGTACCCCAATTTAAGTCCGAAGACAGCGTTATCTAAAGATATTATAACAATCGTGGCCTCGTGGTCGAGTGGTTAGTGACCTTGACTGCAAAAGCGCAGATCGTGGGTTCTATTCCCAACCAGGACAAACATTTGTCTGATGAATACATCTGTTTGTTCTATGTCTTGTAATAAAAATATCTATATAACTACTATACCTATTGTATGTATATCAGCTATCCGACCACCACAACACAGCCATTCAATTGCCTAATTTGAAATCAGACAGCGATCATCACACAAATGTTTATTGTGCGTGAGAATCGAACCCGCGACCTATGGTTTTGCAGTCACGGACTGTAACCACTCGACCACGAGGCCAGTCAAAGTGAATCAATGCCTAAAAGCGTTGCGATCGCCTTAAATTATACGACAGTACCTGGAAAAAGAACATTAAACTTTCCAGAAACACTACATTGTTCTCTCTAAGACGAGCCGAGAATATCCGGCGAATTGACGTCAACTAACGAGATCACAACGACCAGTTTAAAACTACGGATATACTCGTACCTCGTCGCTTAAACAAGACGAGGCAGGGAACAGCCGTCCTTCGCAAGGTAACAACTTGTTCCTAAACAACCGAATGACGTCACAACTTTAAATCCGGCCAACTTGAGCCGGTCGAAAGTTGCTTTCCGGTTAATAATTGATCTCGAGCACCAACCACGTGTCGTGTGACTTTGTGGCAATGGACATTGGATTTTGTTAGCGGGTAAGCACCAACGGTTTGTATTTATTTATTTAGTTAGTTACATAAACGACTTATCATTACTACACTTAAAGTAACATAGAAAATAAAAATATTAAGTTGTATTGTATTGTATTGCGCGAATTATTGTATGTTGTATCACCCGATCGGTTCGATATCCACTAATACAAATATCTAGTGTGTTCTAGAAAAAAAAAAGTAACTAAGTGATAAACAAGGATGAATGGGAACAGTGGAAAAAAAGTTACTAATTATTCGCTAAAAACATTATAACCGGTTAAAGCCACGGTTAACAAGTCTGTGGAGTTAAAAAAATGATATAAAAAAAATATTAGTGTGGTGTTTGTCGTCTGTTTCCAAACGAAGAATTTGTCGGTACAGTTTATCATAAACTCTCTGGTTATTGTAGCAAATGCATAAAAGAGCAATCTAAAGTAGATTGTCGTGTCACTTTGTCGAAAGAAATAAACCATAATGTAAGCTGAATGTAACTAAAAAAGTCGAAAAATGTCTCGTGTATGAAACTCTTGCAAGACAATAAGAATTTTCCATGACTTAATGAGTTATGGACTATATTGTATCAACACTTATTGCTTAGAAACAGAGTTTTTACATTTGATTGTATTTTGTTTTTTTAGTGATATTGCAAATATATTGCAATTTTAAATAACAATTATGCGTGTAACAACAAATCATTTATCACACGAGGACTATAAATGCATGTACTTAAATAATTCATTATCGACATATAACTGTATGTCCTTAAAAACTCAACATGCATGTTAAAGCGTTAAATGATCCGGTAAACCAGAAGTTCACTTCGTTAATGTTATTTAAACAAGTTTGTGTGTTAATACAACACAAGAATGTACCGTGTTATAATTCATAAAAATAAGATAACTTGAAGGAACTCAATTAACAGGAGGCAACGATATGTTACATATTGTTATTATGTTAAATGCCAAGCCGTAAAATTTTTATTTTTACGACACTTAATCCCCGCGCGCATATTGCAATTATATCTTTTCGTGGCATGCTTGTAAGTAAATGCATTAATATAATAGTTATATATATTACCCGCAACGGTACCTATTAATGTATACTTCATTTAATTAGATTTAATCTTCGGCTAATTAGGTTTCTGCATTGGAATAATACAAGGGTTGAAAAAACAACTTAAGATCAACTACTTAATGTTAAGTTCTGCTTTAATAATTGGCTAGCTTAGTTTTTTACTGTTTTTCTCTGTTACTGTAACATGTGGAATGAACTTCCATCTGAGGTTTTCCCGGAGCGCTATGACATGGGGCTCGTCAAGAAAGGCGTGAAAAGAGCTCTCCTACAAAACCGGCAACGCATGGGCAACTCCTCTGATGTTGCACATGTCCATAGGTGAAGGTGACCACCCATTAAGTGGCCCGTCTGAATGTTTGCTAGGTTGGTTTTTATAAAAAAAATAGTTATATCTACCTATGTCATTTTGTCAATTAGATATCTGATAGCAATTCGTTCGTCTATTACGATACGTAATACGCAACTGTATCGGATACCGTCTGCCCCGTATCTATAGTTCGGGTCGGATCTAAAAATTTACGGAACTGCAGAAGTAATGGGCGTCTATTTTCCGCTGAACTCTATTCGATCTTAACATTACAAATAGATTTTAAATAGATGTATTCATTTATGTTCAATGCAATGCGGTTCAGACCCATTCTTAGTATACTTAAAGGATTTATCGTTCGTACCTATGGTGTGAACTCAACATAACAATAAGTGTAATATTAATTGATTTAATGCTGAAGGAAGATAGCGCAAAAAAAGGAAGGTTTTATTATAACTTTGGGCGAAGGTTGTGAAAATTCCATCAACCGATCGCATGAAGTGGAAAAGTGCTTTATGTGAAGATGCCTTTAGTGTCGTGTGTCGCGACATAACACCAAAAACAGTACGAGTATACTCGTAACGAACAACAGGCGGTCTGAATCGGCTTGTCTCAGCCTGTCAAGAGTTTATCCTTGCCACGCCGCTTACACTTTTATCGCATCCGTTAAACATAAAATGTAAAAGCTCCGTATCGAGTGTAAAATCGTTTCATCATTTAATTACTTGTGTGGCCCGATAGCGTAGTGCTTTTCTAAAGTTTGGATTCGTAGTTACGACTATATATATTGTAGTTACAATCCAATCTTTTAAAACAATTGAAACATTCACAGACAAGATTGGTTTAGTAAAGTAGTTAATTTTAATGTAGAGTTATATATTTTTTCCACTCAATTAATAGTCCACTACTGGACCTGATCTCCTCTTATAGTGAGAGGGATTTAGGCCATAGTTCACCCCACACTGGGCAAGTGCGGCTTGGCACACTTCACACACCTCAGAAAATATCACATATATCTTATTACATTATAAATAAAAACATAATTTTGTAGCTTACTTGAAATATTATTATAATTTCATAGTAAAGGCTTTACTTAACTTTTTGGCGTTTTCGTGGGTCGCGACATAATAATGGTTGAGAAACACTGGTGTAGTGGTTAGTAAACCTTACTGAGCCGAAGGTTGAGGGTCGATTATTGGCACATTTGAGATTGAACAAAGATTTTTACATTCAAGTTGTCGAACCCGTTAGCTCTAGGGTTACGTTATTAAGTCATCGTTAAGCCACGTCGAACACAATGTGGGTGGCTTAAACACTCAAGGTGCACAAATGTTGAATCATTAAAACAATTCATTTACGTATATTGAACATTCCAAGAAGCGATTCAAATTCGATTTTTGCAACTCAAAAGCGACGCAATCAGATAAAGTTGATTAATCTCCGAACGAAGTTCCGCTTCTTATTATAATAAACTAATTAATGATGGCGGGGAACAATTCATTATAGAAGCAAAACTGCCTTCCGAACAATAATGATAATGAGTGTAATTAATTATAGGAAGTTGGTTCAAGACGTACTGAGGCGGCCGGGGGAGGGCGCGGAGCTGAGAAACGTCTACGCTTCGCGCGAGCTTTGGAGAAGGCAATTTCAGAAAATTTGATACATAATATCTGGTGCTGACAGCCAAACAGCTAAAGTCTTGCATCACGTATGTCTTATTCCAAATACGTATAACTTAGGATCATTCAAATCAAACGTCAATAGGCAAGCGCATTACATCCTAGTCTGCTCCTAACTTGCACTGCACATGAGTTCGGGATCAAACGCAATTTATCAATAAAACAAATGAGAAGAGAATGAGACAAGTATTATTTATTATTAGGCTAGTACAATAATAATGTGTAAGATGCGTTCTAAATACTCGTGAGAACAATATGTTGAAAATTGAAAACCTTAGTAACGACGACGTAGATCGCGGCTAGTCGCGTGATGTTCGCCTACCACCCGAGGAGTTGACTTCGGAGAGCCGCTTCACTACGATAAATGACAAAGGAAGACCAGGTCAAAAGTATTTTTAATAAACTAGCCTGCAGACAGCCAGCTGTAGTTGGTAGTAATCCTTAGTTTCTGCCTAAACTTATGGGAAACAGGCATAACTGTAGATTAGCCCGGACAAACAGAAAGACAGACTGACAATTTTTTTTAAATAATTTGTGTTTTATTATCGTATAAATAATTATAAGCACTTGTGAAAACAGACACTGAAAACAGACCTTATTTATATGCGTAGATAGCATTATATACCCCAAATATGCCGCATCCGGAGTTACCAGTATCGCAGTGCAAGAAAGGGTGTGAGAGCGGGAGGTCAGACCGTTGTCGTGCTACTGATGGCTTTAATCATTATTACTTATAATTAAAATTTAGAAGGAAATATCCATTGTCGTCTGTAGACAATTTTGTCCTTTGTATGCATTCATACGTGAATTGAAAGCGTCGACGCTGTTCAAACATTAATATTTTACAATCATTAATGAAAATGAATTATTCATTAGGTTTTTGTTTAATTTTGATGACAATGATAACTCTAATAGATTACTACCTACATATGTATGTAATTCGACTTTGTTAGTGGCTGGTGGAAATTCTTTGTGTCTGTTTACCCTTTTGACGAATAGGCGTGACTGATTATATAATATGTTAAGTATGTTACTAATTTACACTAGGTCCAGCGGTACGCAGACTACTTTTTTCTGTACTGCGACTGTCTCACTTTTAAAGTCTCGTTGTGACTAGTATATATTGATCAGCATCGGTAAAATATTATCTTCATAGACACAGGAATTTATATTTAAAGGCATCTTACACAGTACATCCAGTTGACTTGTAGGTACATCTGTCAGTCCACGTCATCTCGCATTATTTAGAAGAAAATGCTTCTCACGCGTCCAAGAAGGGGTTCTAATAGCGTAATTTAGGTCACCGTTCGAACATATAAAAAAAACCACTTAACATACTAGGTTGATTACCACGTGGGAATTTGACCGTTACAATAAAATTACAATACAAATTAATTAAAATAAAAACAGAATTTTTGACAATATTATTTGACTACAACAATATGTATACGAAGAACGTATGCATTGAAACTCATCATTTACAAATCACAACTCATAAACAATACAGTTGTTAGAACAATTTGAATATGGAACGAAAATAAAAACATGTAAGGCGACAATTCTTAAACTGTCTAAAATTGCCTAACCACATTCGAGTTTCGATGCAAAATTGTTTCTTTGAGCCTAGCTAAGTTGATAACAGGCCATTAGGAGCGTACTGAAGGTAGTTTGACGGGGCGAAGTACCAGGGCCACATAAAGAGCGTATGAACACTCATTAGGTCGCGGTATCGTCCATAAATACATTATCGTGGTGGGGGCGGGGGGTGGCCACGAGGCGGCGGGTTATCGAATTAAAACTTCACTAGCAATAGTAGAGTTGAACACCGTATTAATACACCATGTATAATTCGTGCGCCTGGACAAACTTGGCACGTTCCACTTGGGCCCGGAATAGAACCTTATTATCATAAAATGTAAAAATGGTCAAGAGTCTCCGAAACCGGCGTGTATGCACGAAGAGAATGTTGAATGTAGACGAAGCGCGTCAGGTTTGCAAGGACAGATATATTTGGCACTGGAAGCTTTCTGCCTACCCCAGTAGGGACCTGGCGTGATGTTATGTATGTATGTATGTACGTATGTAAAAATGGTGAATGTGAGTTTTAATTAAAAAAAAGAACTGTCATTGAATAAACAATTATTTTTTATATTCAGAGCCCAGTAAAGTTTATTAATATTTTTCTATAAATGTTGGTATTGTCGTTAACCGTCTTGATATTTAGTCGCTTACCGACAGAGGTGAAATGAAACAGTAAATAGGCTTCAGATTTTACATTAGGTGATATTTGTATGCAATCAGGGTCAAAGCAATGTCACGAAACCGGTTCAATTAAGGCAGCCTGGAGCTTGCTTAGCCACACTGCCCCAATGAGGATTTCGATTGGGATGAGAGCCGTGTGTAAACAATCCTGTAATTTATTGATATCTAAAAATAACAAGTGAATCCAACTTCAAATCACTTGAATTCGCATGTGTATAAGTCCATAGCCTGTAGTACAAAGCGCTCTATGCTCATTGCTTTTAAGAAAAATTTAAAGAACTTACCATGTCATGTTCCAAATTTAAAAATAATGTAACGTTTATTTTAACTAAAGCTTTTTAAAGCGCAAAATAAAATCACACGGCCAATTACTGGGGTGTTGCAAATGTTCATTGCAGCTCAGAATTCTTAACATGAGACGTTAATTTAATTGCTGAGGTAACTTTGTTTACAGTGAAGAAAACGTTTAAATTTATTTATAATAATAATAATGAGTAGTAGTCCGAAGTGGAAGAGAGCCGGGTGGGCGGTGCGGCGGCGGGCGCGAAGGAGCGATCGAGGTAAGGGTACTGGCTACGTAATTAGATTTTCAAAGTCCGAATACACTGCTCGTACTTGTCTTCATAATAATGTTGGGGGACTGCGTGGTCTTGGTCACCGAAATTACCGCTAATTAATATGTCACATCACGCCAGGTACCTAACGGGGTGAGCAGATAGCACCGAGTGCCAAATATCTCTGTCCTTGCAAACCTGACTCGCGGCGTTTACTTTCATTGCTCTCTTCACTTCGGACGCTCTTGACTCCTCTGTCAGCCAGTATGTATGTACTTTATCTTAAACGACCTGTGCCCCGCGGCGATTTGGATCCCGTGACGATTTTGGGATAAAAACAGCCTATATGTTGCCCTACAACCTTAGTTCCCAAGCAACCGGCTGCCTAGTTATCGCATCGCATGCCGAAAACTGACTTTCATAGGCAAATTTTCGCTCCCATGGTTACATTATTGTGATTTTAGGGAGGAACCCTAATTTGTTTGGAAATAAATTATAGCCTATGTTACTCGCTTATAATGTAGCTTTCTGTTGGTGTACGAATTTTGAAAATCGGTTCAGAACTTTTTGAGTTTATTCAACACAAACAAATATTTCCTCTTTAGAATAGTAATGTAGACAAAAACGCGTTAAACAATACTTAACAGATACTAATAATAATGGTAGTTTCCGTCTTCAGCCAACCAGTAAAGTACCTTACTTACACTATAGGCGTTTCTATAACATGTTCAAGATTAATAACAAGTCTGGATTTTGTTCCGACTTAAACTGAATTTAGTTCATTCTGTATGACATCGTTATATAACATGAGATTATTCAAAACAAGAGTGAATAGGCACATTCTAGACAGGGGAGCTACATATTAGATTGCACGTCAGTTATCACTAAATGTCAAATTTAAGTCTACTTTAGATTTAATATCGTCAGTTCATTTATCCCTCCACAATAGAACACATGTCTCTTAGAACGAGACGGTTTGTTCGAACAGATTTCAGTTTTTCGAAAACATTGTTGAGATCTCGAAAAATATGTTACTAAGCGAGTGATGTTAAATATCAAAAACATAAGCTTTCTAAATTCAAATCTGGTTGACAGAATTAGAATTTAGACTCCGCTAAACAAGGCACGCGATTTAAAATTCGCAAGTATCAAGAAAGTTGAAACCACACTTAACATCGAGGTATCGGATATTTAGTTTGCTTTGGGACGGGTGAGAGGCGAGGCGGCTAAGTCCAACTATAAATTAGGAAGGGTACGGTTTCATTAATCACCCATACGCCGTTATTATTAATTAACCCCCTCAGGAACTATCGCTCGCATTACGTATCGACCGGCGAACGCCAATGTCAACTGCCTGATTTCGAGCTTTAAAAAAAAAGCTCCATGTCAAATAGCACTGGCCACAAACTGTCATATTTGGGTATAAAAAAATTATCATTACTCTTTAATTGGTCTA
>DWUN01001117.1:0-18052 GCA_018249975.1 Passova gellias
TTTAGAACTCTTTACATTTTAAGTACAACGCCATCTTTTAATACCTCGATACAACTGTTACTTTTCATACCCACCATTAACTATTCTTACGTTAAATTGCTTGTAGTACCTTCTCATCTTAAATTATTATGAATGAACATGAAAATATACCTAATTATAATTCTCATTATATAAGTATTTAAATCAACAATTAATTCAAACAGTAACTTTCAAGCAAGTGTCTAAGACGATCGATAGTTTCATAGTCGAACCCGGCATAGTTGATTAGAGTCAGCACACAATCTGTTGCCTGTCCCGGATTTAACTTGAGGGGCGGCAATTTATCTAGCGGTTGCCCATCTGCTTGGTCATCGGTTTGCATAAATTACGAACGTCCTGCACATATGAGAAACTTTGAAGTCAATATTTGTTACGACTAACAAATGCTACTATATCACCTACTACCCGTATTAGGATAGAGATTTTGCAAAACTAGCGAAATTAATTCAGCTTTAAAATCTCATTAACCTAATGTTAACAAACACTCGTTATAGACAAATTGTTTTAGTCATAAGTCATAGCTACATATCTATGTCCACACCGGGATATTAATGCTGTAAACAACACAGGAAACATTTTGTAGAGCATATTTACATTCATTTTTACAAACTGTTGGAGAATGCCACCAAGCGTTAAGTCCGTCCTTTGTCGATTATTCAGTCCTACAGTCTGTTACCTTATATCTAATTAAGGCAAATTGTCTCGCCCGGCCAAGGTTGAGGCATGCCGATACTATAATTGAAAATTATATATCATAGCAATTAATATAAAAACGAAATATCATTGATATTTAATGACGAACATCGTGACGCAACCTCACCTGACACCAAACGCAGAGCCTGTACTATAGTTTCAGACAACTGATAAAACTGTATACATATTTACATAACTTAATAAATACATACGTATGTAGATAGTTGTGCACCTAGACACATAACACATATTTGTGCTCAACCTACGACACCGGCTCAGCAGTCAGATTTCCTAACCATACTACCAACGGCCTCTCAATTTGATCAATAATTTTTAGCTTCGCAATTCGTTACGACATTTTATTTATTACGGCTACGTAAAATTTCCTGTATCACATTACACAATTGCAACAAGCGAACTCTACTTCTATTATTCGATTACCATTTTTACGATTCCTGTCGCCATTTTGGGTGACTTAGTGATGGGCTCCGTGTACGGTCCGGTTATGGCCGATATTAATTTACTAACATGGCGGACAACAATGCAGCAACTGGCACGATTCCAAGCAGTATCTCTGTCACCAACTAAATTCTACCAAAATGTATTCGACGCCCCATAAGCAACTTAGCTCATAAGAAAATAACAATTGTTTCACATAATGACTGATGACTTTGCTATGGCATTAAATTCTTCACAAAGCGCCTACCAAAATCTACCAATACCAAAATATACAATTATATTAATAATATCCCAACGTGCACAGACTGTAATCGCACTTTTACAGCGATAATAGGATAGGCGAGTCACATAAGAGCACACGAACGAAGCTCCACCGTTTAAAAGACCCTAAACCGGCCTGGACAATATCATTATCATCATCATCACCATCATCGTCATCATCATCATCATCATGTCATTAAGTAGACGCTTAACGTTACACGGCTATAATGAATATAAATATGTAATCCTCAGTTTTCCGTCTTCAAGCAGGCAGGCAATCTTTAAATCAACACCGTGGGCCCCGGACGTCATTAAAGGGTACCTGTAAACATCTTGTATTTGTGGTTTGATGGGGTTTTTGGTGATGAGTATAATAGTACCTACATATGTGATAACTTTTTATTGAGTTACTAATAAAAGCTTGTTGGTTTTTATTAAAAGGCTGACTTTTTCTTGAAATAAAAAAGCAATTATAAGACTAATAAGTTATACCTAAAAACACGAATTTGTTAAGAAAAATCCTTTTTATGCATAAAAATGTTGGTTATGACGAATAGAAATTGTTACAATTTATGATTTGTCCTATTATTGTTATTTATAAATAAACTATAATATAAAGTACTAGCTGACCCGGCAAACGTTGTTCTGCCATATAAACTATAACAGTATTTCTCCACTATTTAATGAATGCTATTTTACATAAAAACCTTCCTCTTCAATCACTCTATCTATTTTAAAAAACCGCATCAAAATCGGATGCGCAGTTTTAAAGATTTAAGCATACATAGGGATATAGCGACAGAGAAAGCGAGTTTGTTTTACGAGTATACTATGTAATGATGCAGGCATACAAAACTCGGCGTCTGTAACTTAGTATGTATGAGACGACTCTGCGTATAAAAAATATGTTTCATGGTCGCGGCCGCCTTAACCAGCGCGCAGTAATAATTCTTAACACCATCAACCTTCGTACTTGACCCAACAGCCAAGGTGAGGATTCATTTTTAACCACTTCTCGCTGTGCGTGGTTTTCATATTATCTTCGATTATTCATAGTTTACCAATAAAGTATAGTTTAAACTTGAACTATTGAAAGCAACATCGGATTTGATCGATTTTCGGGTGTAGTCGCTACTGTGTTACGATCGAGATTTCATGGATAGCGTTAAAGTCAAACCTGTTTGGTCGTTATATAACTAACATACGCTACATCTTGTCCAAGGTACTCAGGGCAGCAAAATTTTTCGACAAGGAAATCGAACAGTAAACTGTAACACTCACCAACCCGCATTTAAGCAACGGAGCGAAATAAGTACCAAGCCTTCGCCACTTGTGGGCCATCCAAGGCCAACAGTCCAAAATTATTGGGTTGCAACCAAGTAGGTTAAAAAATGCTGTGACTACGTATGTCATGTTACCTAGAATAAATGATAAGTTGTTCCAGATAAATAGAACTAAATTACTGCATGGCCACAAAGAGAGTACAAGTACAAGTACTTTCAAAATGTCAAAATACAGAAATTTGGTTTAAAAGTATCTAAGACGTTTTACAAACATACAATCTAAGCAGTGCAACTATTAAAATATTCAAAACACAAAAATAATGGGTATCATAATAATTTTGTACTACTTTAAAATTATAACATAGCCGTAGTTAACTATATTGATTGTAGATCTCTTTCTTTTTTTCTTAGTCAATGTTAAATGGCGCGAATCACGAGTTCTTGACACGTCGAGTCGGATACAGGCGAAATCAAGCAGTTACATAAAACTTTACGAGTAGCGCACTATACATGCGAACGGCCGCATCCCAGCAATTACATTTTACTCATGAATTTAGACTACTCGTAGAAAAAATGAAAATACAGCGTACTCAGTCGTATTAAAGTCGATTGCTAGTTTTTAAGTGATATTTATGCGTATACACTGAGCATCCGTTGGTAGGGACCGATTCACACGTGATCGAAAGTTGCGTAATGTTAATATCGCAAGAGAACCGTGACCTTTAAATCGACTTGCGAAGCTCGTTGGTCATACGTTATATAAGCCGCACTAGTTTCACGAGATCGGTTATTTATTCAAATAAAAGGTAGCAATATTTCCTCACAGCGATTGCTTAACTGGTTAGTTCAAAGCAGGAAGAAACAAGCACACGCTTTTGAAATTGAGATTTGCCTTGCTACTACCCACACAGAGCGCGACTGAGACATATTGCCACAATAATTGTTCTTTAGTAACACCAAATAGTTATAATACCTTTTAGAAACTAAACATCGCTTCAAGGAGCATATAATTCTAAAGTGTTAAAAGATTTAATAAAGAAATACCGAAAAGTGTTTCGAGACAGTTAGAAGATAATAAATCTACAGTAGAAATAAATTCTTTTACCAATATTTGCAATATCAATTTGCAAACAGAAAGTACTGTGCCAGAAATTCATCGGATATAAATCTTAAAGCGGAATGTCGCTTTAATAATGAAAATGGTTCGAAACGTTCTTGGCTTGAACGTTTACGTCAGAAAATCTGAAAAGACAACGAGAAAAGGAAGCTCAAAATGCCATAAGCGTCGGGGTGTGTACTGTCGTAGTTTTAAATGCCAATATCAATTTAACGCGCGAGACGTCATCAGGGTGAGTTGGGTGCGCGCCAAGCGGCGATGTCAAGCCAAGTCGAGGCAGGGATGGGCGGCAAACAAGGCACTCTATTATGAAACGCATATACATATCTTCCCGCACTATAAGTTATGCCACCGATTTGTGCTTTCATCGTTATAAGTTACCCAATGGGCCCGTTTTATGCTTCCGACGTTATAAGTTGCCCGATCGCAGCCAATTCGCACAGCTGGCCGGTATGTCGTATGGCATCGTGAATCAACCGGTTACTCGGTAACTAAACTCTCCAATGAAATCGCTTTTGTTACTTAACACCTCTACTAGTTGTACCCCTTTACAGTTATTGGCGAAAGAAAACGCATTAACTCTTAGTTATTCCAAACATGAATAAATTACCACTCAATTGTCGTGGTCAAAATGGTGAAGTTTATTTGTTTCAGCTTATCTGCGAACATCTAAAATGAATATGCCTCATATAGCGAGGTAACCTACATCAACTCGGTCATCGGCCGCATCACGCGAACGTGCAATCAAAAAACTATAGGCAACTCAATGACCCTAAGCCCAAAACGGTCAAATTATTATAATTTCCGAAATGTTCTCACGAAATTCTTCGCCTTCGAGGAACACTAAGTGTTTCCTCGAGTTCACTTCGGTTCGTTTTCATGGTAAAAACTACGAAATATTTCAATTTTTCCAAAAATATCACCTCTAATGGAATTCTAATTGAATAATGTGCTTGGCTAGGTTGATAATCACAAATGTATGAATATTTATGACAAAAAAAATGTTGGAAAGAAAGCAATAAGTAGCAGTGAAGAAGTAAATCCATACTTAATATTATAAATGCAAAAGTTTGTCCTTCTTTCACGTTAAAATGGAGGAACGGGTCGATGTGATTTTTGTTATGGAGATGGTTCAAGGGCTGAAGTGACGTCGGCTATGTTTTAATAAAATAAGCGCTATAGAAAAAACAAAGACATATCTAAAAAGGCAATAAAAACATATAAATAGCACATAATAAAAGTAAACTATCATCAAATAGAATTTCGTGAAGCCAAATTTTCATTTCCACTTCACAAAACGCTTCACGACATAAAAAGATCGTATCTACGCGCAACTAATCAACATAAAGGATTTCCTCCAATTTATTACTAGATTGAGCAACCGAAACGGCACTAGCGTAGCTATCCACTTGTATATACTACAAAAGGCCAAGTGAGTACTTAGACAAATCGTGAGTGTGCGACCTTTTGGCTAATGTCAGCTATTTCGAGTTGTACCAATACCTAGTGATAATCATAAAAGTCTAGCTAAATATATTACCGTGTTGCAAAAGGGTACAGCAGAACTATCAGAAACAAACACGTTGACACAGAAACAAACACATGAACCGGTCGATCAGTATCATTAAATAACAGTTGGTACAGCTAGTCGGAGGGCTAACATTTTTACGGGTTGTTATCTATTCCATGTTCAGCTAATCAACGTTTCAAAAAATCCATACCTTGTCCATTCCAAGATAGAAACGTACCATCAATGGTCTACGCTGTACATAAATAAAATCAATACCAAAGAATACTACAAGAATTATCTAAGAACTAAGAACTAAAAGAAGATATTATCGATACTTAGGAGAACAGACCGAGACCACAAAACAGAAATATTTCACAATACACTGTCGTATTGTCGTAAAGGGTGTACTGGTAGAGGAATTTAACTTGACAGGACTTTATTTTATATTTATTATGTCAGTACTATTCACGTACACACTGCATGGGCTTAGCCACGAGCACGCAATTAAGCGCTACTAATGATCCGGACCCTGAGCATTCATGAAAAGAACTGATTGAGTGCAACTCGGTGCGCGTTTATGACGGAGAAAGGTTAAAATAAATACTACTTGGCCTGTTACATACATATCTATTGCTCCTGAATACACTAGGTTTCTCCGTGTTCATCAAGATCGTTATTTCAGAAACAACCTGCTATTTCGCTATGTACACAGTCAGTCGGGATCGCGATATTTGGTTTTGATCAGAGATTACAAATTTCCATAGCCGATATATCAGCCGAGTTTCATTTTGATATAAATGTATGTACCTATATTTGAGCTTAAATAATTTATGTCTACAATCGATGTAATAATAAGCGTAAAATCACTAATCATACTTTTTTCAGATGATACAGCTATTATTCCGATAGTGATTTGCATTTTTTAACTTTGCTTTCGAGGCGTATCAAAAACTTAATTTCGCACAAATCTAATACCTTACATAAAAAGAACAAATATTGAATAATGTTGTTTTTGGATATCCGGGTGCTTGATTAAACAAACAAATGGCGAAGATATACTTCAAACAAACAGTTACTTGAATAAGATACGAGAAAAAAATTGAGTCTTAAATAAAATAGAAAATTTACCAATTAATGGTTGAAAACCAAAAGCGATTTCACAAATAATACTAATGTACCATGTTTTTAAACAATAATTAACACCGAGTGCGTGTAAAAAGTTCGAAGTGCGCCCTTATTTGCCACTTTACAATTATAAAATAAAAAATGTAGGTAAGCTGTGATATAAATAGCGCTCAATTATATACTTGGATCCATTAGAAGACCGGGTCGGACCATATTATAACAGTGTTAGGAGCAAATTACTTCCGAGTCGCCACACGCGACTGGACCTCCACGCGAGCCTTCAGCCTTCATAACATATTAACTAACACTTGTTATGAAACATTTTCGCAGGGTAGGATCAGCGCTGCAATTCGAATGCATTATTACGAAAATTCGTATTGTGTCTGCAATATATGTCGACTACCTATTGCTGTACTCACTTCATTCTCGCGAAATAATCGTAATAATCTGCAAAATATTGTATGATTGCAAACTAGTACGAGACAATGAAATATACGATTATACTTCTAAATTATACACATAGGTACTAACAAGCTTTGGGTTTTATACTCTTTCTGCAGACACTCTGTTAATTGGAATCTTCTCTTAAAATATTATTGCGTAAATTTTGAAATCACAATATTTAATGACAAAAAAACAGGAATAAAACATTTTTAAATGTTCATGTCGCTTTACTGTAATTTTAAAATGCATTCGTAATACCTGAAAATGCCCTAACATTGTCCCAGAAATCGTAAATAAATAAATGTATACACAAATATATGATTTACAGTCTAGCCTGCTTGTTTCTGCTATGAAATATGTTCAATATATAAGAACACGGTGTATAAAAGGCACATTTCTCAAGGTAACCTACGGACAATTTAACTGTATTATTGAGAAGCGGCTGAGCAATATAATAGGCGCTACGATAACTCTTACTTAGCACAAAGTGTTTTTGGCTCCTGGCCAAGGTTGGCTACAAACTGCTTTTTGATGAAACACAGGAATTATACATATATATAGGCCTAAATCTTAAGCTGTACTCACCGGGTCAAAGAATAATTAAAGCAACATTTGATGTTATGAACATCAGAAACGCCAAATGTTCGAAAGATTGTTTTGTTCCACAAACTTTTAAACAGAAACTAGCGTAAACAATGCTTCATTTTCATAAGAAGGAAGCCAATCTGTACTATTTAACGACAATGGAAACCGTTCAAATAACGAAGGACCATTATGATTTCATTCTGACGTTATATTATACAGTACACTGAAATATACTCAGTGTAAAATAAACCAATCTGTTCGGTAGACCATGGATAATTTGAAGTGAAATGTGTTAAATCAAAAACATTAGTTACTTAATTACATAAACAATCGTTCTGGTTTTGACGCGGTTCTATTTACTTACGTATACGCTTCAATCATTCCAATCATTGATCAGAAAACTACCTCGACCGAAAAGTAAATATGTTTTATGTCTATATATTCCAAATTATAATGAAATGTAACTACCTATATTAACAGAATCAAGACCTTTGTTTATATGTATGACATCATGTATGGAACTTCATTTGAATTCAACAAACTCTTTCACTTATTGAAAACTACATTATTACACAATTGTATGTTTCTTTTCATCACAAAAATGAACGGCGCAACTCAGGTAAATTCGCTAAGTTTGTAAAATGCGGGAGGTCATCTCATCTGTTTATCTATTACATTTTTATGAGTGAACTGTTGAACCGATTTTAATGAAATTTTGTAGTAGTTTATAAGGCAACGACATGGACAACTTTTTGAAATCAAAAATTGTTTGGGTATCAATTAAGAGATCGTACGTAAAATGCCGCGGGAAAATCTAGTGTAAGTTTGTTAAAAGGAATAAACACAAGGTCAATTACATGTTCTAGAGTTACAAGTTCTTTGAACTGAGCGCTGCACATTCACCAACTAATTAGATTTCCGCAGTAATAGAACTTCGCGATCAAGATCTGTAAGGAACAGCAAACTACTTCCGTAATTAGCTCGAGACGGATTAGAACCTTGAGTGTCTTCATCGCCTCATTCGGTTATTTGCTATAATAAATAAATTGATAGAAGACAAGGACTAAATTATTTTCAGGGTTAGTGATTTAACTACAGATAAGCCATAACACTTTCCATCATCATATTTTTTGAAATAGTGCTTGTATGTCGTTACAATTTTAAATTATTGATATGCACTGGATGTTATCTCAACCATTCCTGTATTCTAACATATTGATGTTTAGCAAAAGTAACAAACTAGCACTCGTTACCGGACCGTGGCGATCAGTAGGTACCGAGATTGTAAGACGACGAGCTATAAAAAGAAATCAGGTCGCCAGTGTTGGATTACCTTAAATGTTTCAACGATCAACGACGGACAGGTGCGGAACTGTATTTGGAACTTCAGACATGTAAATTATAGAGCGGGGTCTTTTGTACTTAATAATTTTGTATAGAGTTCACAAGGACTGCTTACATTATTTTAAAAGTCAAGAACTAAAAAGTATTCCATCCCAATATCCATCCATATTCCATACAAATGCAGTGATAATCTTTAGCTATATAAAAATTTCATAACTTTTTTCATTATCTACCCAACTACGGATTACTTATCAAAAAACCCAAAATAGTTAACAAGTCAATAGTCAAAAACAAAATTATGAATATTGCCATAAATCATTATAAGTGGAGTTCGAGTTTTAATTTCCAAACATTCCCATAGTTGCAGTTGCATTACATAGGGAGTTCAGAGCGCTGTTAATTATATCATCAAACTAGTAAGAGAACTACGCTTAGTTTCATATGTACACGACATTAGGTAGTAATCAAGCAATCTCGTCGCAGAGACGGCATCGGGCACAATGCTCGACGCCTCGGGCCGCGGAAACAGCTCAATTGTTTAATCGGCCAACTCGCCTCGATACACGCCGCCAGCGTGGAAAGTTTGCTCGAGTAGATAGCACCGTTTCAACTACTGCTCTCAACATTTCTGAAGATATTCTCGATTAAGTTTACTAGTTCAATCATTAACTAGTTTAATAGTTAGATATGTTCCTAAAGAGCTTTAAAAAGCGACTGCCGCTTGAAATAGTACATGTAAATTTATATAACTGATAAAATTTATCCTAATTAAATTTAACAGTTCCTCTGATTTAATTAACTTTGTGTAACACTGCATGTCACTGACAACATTACTGCAGAACTGATACTGAGTACAATTCGTAACGTCTTGAGACGCGGATATAGCTCAATTGAATAATCGGTAACTTGTCTACAGGCCGAGTACAAGAAAAGTTCATTCGAATAGATGCCTTTTGTTATCACAGCGTTTACTGGCAAATGTATGCTTAATAAATTATGTGCTTCAACCACCATTACCGGTAAATTTGCCATATCCTAACATCTAAAAAAGAATTATAAAGACCTTCTCCAAATTTACCTGTGACGATATGGTATGACATTGAAGGCAATTATTAAATAGAGGATTAATAACATCAAACTGCAATCAAAAACCTGAGCTCAGAGATGGGAGTAAGGACATTGTGCACCGCTTTCGGCCTCAATAGCAGTTAAATTGTTTGTTGAAATAACTCGAATAATCGATATAATCCACAGCACGAAGTTCAATAGATAGCGGAGCTCCAACTGGAATAACCGACGTATCTTAAAACATGCTCCGTAA
This sequence comes from Passova gellias, assembly GCA_018249975.1. Classification (NCBI taxonomy): domain Eukaryota; kingdom Metazoa; phylum Arthropoda; class Insecta; order Lepidoptera; family Hesperiidae; genus Passova; species Passova gellias. The sequence continues at coordinate 10,182 of DWUN01001117.1, forward strand.
ATGGCCAGTTAAAACAGAAGAGGTACATTTGACAATATACAATTTATCTGATCAAAATATAAAGAAAATTTCAAAACACATCAAAATCTTCATATCGAATCAAATAAGACCTAATAATGTTGAGGTGTATTCGATTGAGTGATAATATAAAAGAAAGAAGCCAAACTATGCAGCCATTCCAATCCGAGCATTGGTTCCACTCCGATCCATCGAGTTGTTTACCACAAGCTGGCAGGCGCAATGCCCACTCGAGAGTAACAGTTCCGCTAGCTGCACACAATCCAGATCGCTTCCACATGTAATTATTGCAAACGGTGATGTTTAACATGAAATTGCATCTAGATCTATGTTTCACTGTACCTTTTATTAATCCTAAGCATTGAAATGTGGTATTTCTGGAGCTCAATTTGAGTGATTTCTAAGATTCGTTCAAACTACCTGCCAGTCTACTTCGGTCGATTTAAACGTCGTTATTGAATCGGCATACGACATACGATACTTATTGGTGTTTTAAAGCTTATTGTTAAAATGTCAAAGCATTAACATTTGGAAACGTTTGTTCAGAATCGTTCGGAACGAATATTAGTTCAACATCGTCCGTGTAAACGCATCCTGTAATCCAATGTGCAGATTTAATTGGAAAGCTGGCCGGTTCGCGCTATCTACATTGCGCACAGCTCAGAAGTAATGAATAGACAGAATAAAAGCAGGTCGTTACTGCCGGCGAATAATGTTACAAATTGTTTCGTAAATGCACAAAATCGTACCGGACGCCGAATTAAAATGTACATGTCGTATATGTTTATTGGGATCGAGAACTCTTTAATGGCAGAACTCTTGTAATATTGTAATTGTGTACGGATACACATTACTTTTAATTACAATGATAGTAATAAAATTGGCACAATTCCACACACGGCTGTCTGACTCGAAATTAGGCAATCAGCTGTATGTGCTACATATAATAACCGAACACCTGATAAACACATGTAAATATATGCTGTATAGTACTTTTATATAGATATTTTTATTACACCCAGACACAAAACAAATAAATGTGTTATTATACAAATATTTTCCTTTTACAGGACTGTAGGAAGAAATTGCTTTAGAAAATAAGCAGTACCTTTGTGCCGTCATCTTTCTTATTTGCTCTGTATTCGTAATTCATGTTTTAAGTAAACAAATAAATGTTTGTTCTGGATGGGAATCGAAGCCACGACCCGCGGTTTAACAGCTAGACGAAGACGCCAGGCAGGAGACAAGATCACAATGATTCTAATTCAGGCACATTTTAAATGCCACGTTAGTCAGTTTTATTTCTTATGTATTTTGAAAACATGCAAATTAAATCAGTTTAAAACCAGATTTTTTTAAATAATACTGGTCACTAGGTATATGAAAATGGCCAATTTCATAATTTCCCTAGTAGTACTAACCTTACCTTAGTATATCAATACGAGAAATACAAAGGTTTTAAATACAGCAGCACTAATATATAAGATAGCGGCTTTAAAATACTGTAATGCATATGGTATCACGCAATGGACGTGAAGACATTTGAATTAGTTATGAACGGATAGACGGAACAAACAACATTAAAACAGGGAGTTATTTTCATTCCATATTACTTCCTCGATTTTAAAATCCGATCGCGGTACACCGTAATAGTTGTAAGATCCGGCGAGTGGCGAAGCTCTTGAAAGTTATTGTGCCTGTTGTCTTCATCCGTTCGTTTAGTGCGATTAATGTGCACCGATATATGGGCCATTACTGTCTTCTATTGTGGTTTTCTATCGCAAGCAGCAATAACATTTACAACGTTCTAGGTTTCGAAATGGCATTTTATAAAGTATACACTTGCAGTAGTCATCGAAACAGGTTTATCTGTTTACTATATACTTACACCGTGTAAGGCGCTTGCTTTGTGAAGTATTTTACAAATACATGCAACTCTATAGTAAAATTTCGACAAAAGTCATCAACCGACTTTTACTTATATCTGTATACTGTATCATTCACTTTAAGAGCTATTAGAGTATAATTCAAACAGTAACATTAGATATCCATACAGATAAAATAACAATGAAATTTCAACAATCTAAAAAATAAGACGTTTATAGAATACTTTGTATTATTATACAACCACGCACTAACAGGGTAGGCAGAGAGAACATGATCCCAAAAGTCAGATATTATATACCCCATTTAAGTTAATCGACATGATAGAAATGTAATGAACCACCACAATAATGCCGAAAAGGTACTTGCAAAATTATATTACTCGACTACAGTACATTGTATGGCAATATGTATCATCATTGCAGCGCATCAAACAAAAGCGATACTCGCTAAACAAATCTACCTATAACTAGGTTACATCAGTTTGAGCGTTATGCATCTTAGCCTATTAGCACTATTAGAATACTCAATCGTAGCGTAAGTTATTATTCCGGATCGACTAGAGACTCCCCTCAAGGCAATAGTACAATGCTTATTCATAACAATATTAGTGTGTACGCATAATGTAGGTACATCTAATTGGTTAAAGGTGAACACCGCTCCGATATTCATGGTGGAATGACTTAGATCGATTCCGCCCAGCTCTACAATGTTGCAATACAGTATTAACGAATGCATATTATGTGATCCGATTAAACAAAGTTCACACATACGATGACAAAATCACTACATAGTATAAAACAAAGTCGCTTTCTCTGTCCGTATATCCCTATGTATGCTTAAATCTTTAAAACTACGCAACGGATTTTGATGCGTTTTTTTTCTTAATAGATAAAGTGGTTGTTGAGAAAGGTTTATATGTAAAATAACATCCATTAAATAGTGGAGAAACACTGTTATAGTTTATATGGCAGAACAACGTTTGCCGGGTCAGCTAGTTAAGATATATAAGAACTATTGGAGAAAGTCTTAGGGTCAATCTACATCGCACTCACAGATAGGGTTGTACAAACGCTGTCAGAATGTCTACGTTATTTGAGTAGACCGTGAACGTTAAAATATCATCTGTGCGACATAAAGCAATTGGAATAGTTCTCGGTACATCGTAAAATGTGTCCTGCTATAGCTCTAACGTTTGATTGAACCTTGAGATTCCATAAAAGGCTCTTACGTATCATTGAGGATTATTTTTACGTTGACGAAGTACTTTCATTATTCTCCAAGAGGCCTATCGTTTAAGATGTAGGACACGAGTGATATATATTGTAAGGTTGGTTCATTTTGATGATAGACGATTATCGTCACCTGTAGATATGTGCAACATGAGTAGTTTTTCACGCGTTGCCAATTTTGAAAGAGATCTTCAGTGTTTTTTATTACTAATCAAAAGCTGACTGCCTCATTGGTCGTACGGTTGGTAGCGCGACTGCCGATCGGAAGGTCCTGGGTTCAAATCCCGGGTTGGGTACTGCTGGATTTTTCTAATTTAGAATTTCTAGTAATGTCTCAGACTCTGGATGTGTGCCCGGTGCATGGCAGTAGGCTCACCACCTATTCCATTGTGGGGCTTATACGTAACTGGTGAAATGTGGGGGTGTACTACACTCTTCTGCCTATCCCTTCGGGGGTTACAGGCGTGATGTTACGTAAAGCAAAAGCTCGACAGGTCATAAATAAAGTTATAAGATGTTCAGAACAGATAGTCGTGAATCAATATCGTTGATCGTGAAATCAGTAAAAATATCGATTTCTGGTTTCACTCCGGTGTTCTGAATTCAAATTCCAGCACGCACCTTCGAAGAAAACATCGTTACGGAACTTAAACTTAACATGTTATCTAAGGTGTAGGAACTCAAACAGTTCAACATTTTCTTTGAAGCAAAGAGAGGGTTACAGAAAGCTCAGCTTACAATTTACATAGACAACGGAAGCTTGTAAATTTGTAAAGGCTTGTCATCCTAATTGGCATACTAATTACTTAACAAGAAAGAATTCTCTCGAGTATTTGTGATTTTTAAAACAACAAAGTAGAAAGCGAGCAAGTAACCCCTCCATTGTTAAATAAACATTGTATAAAATCGTAATCCATAGAAATCTCAAGCCTATCGAAACAATTAAAATGTCTGGATAAATTTTCTTAAAATACCATTGTTCCCATTGCCTGCATTGCGGTCAGGCGATGGGAACAATGGGATCAACAATCATAATTTCAATGTAACTATATCTATTGCGATGTAATCGTTAAAGCTCTTTTGTTATATGTCCAATAAACCCTGTTGTCATGGTAACGGATTTTAGAACCTCCTTTCGAGTTGTAGGAGGGAAGGAGTGGACTAAAACATCTTTTGCAACTCTGTGAGATACCTTATAAACCTGTAATAATTGCGACGGACATAATCGATAGCGCCCACGGTTACTTTGTTACGCTGACATTATGGTTGCTATGGTTACTAGGGTTAGGACTTAGGATCGGACACGGTAACAATAACTGTCATTGACCAACGCCGAGCGAGAAAGTCGCATGGGGGCGCATAACGCGTTTTCCTTACGTGATGAAAATTTCCATAAGTAAATAATCCTTAACTCGCTATCGAATTACAATAAGTATTAAAAAGTACCTCACGGCGATTCCCCGATCGTTTTAAAGCTTGATTGCTTTTCATCACATATCATACATACTACAAGACTTTTCTTGGATGACTCTCGTCACGACAGATGCGCGAGCTTCGTCACGAGAATCTGACAGCATTTATCGGGATCTGCGACGAGACCGGCATGGCCTGCGTGGTCACGGCGTACTGCTCCCGGGGCTCGCTGGCCACCGTCCTCGCCGACCGGGACCTCACGCTAGACGACATGTTCGTGGCGAGCCTGGTGGCGGATCTCTTGCGGGGGCTCACGTACCTACACGACTCCGATCTCATCTCGCACGGCAACCTGACATCCAGCAACTGCCTGGTTGACAGACGCTGGGTGCTCCAGATCACTGACTATGGACTGCACACCTTGAAAAGTAAGTAGATTGTTATGACTATACACTTTGTCATAATTAACTCTTTAACACGGTGAATTACAAAATGTACACTATACGGTATTCAACCTCACGAATGACAAAATGATAGATATTAAGCATTAAGAATATATTTTTTGATAATTCATTAATAGAGCCATTACTGCTAATTTGAAACAATGGAAAAGTTCACAGAACAATATTCTTAAAATGTTTCGCTGGTGATATTTCAATACGTACGGAAAATTTCACGCAAAAACGAAGTGTTGAATATTGGGCAGCTGTTTTATATTCTTGTTGTGTTAGTTGCGGGCCAAAATTGGATTGTTGGTCTCGGAGTTGTTTACTTTGGCCCGCCATTTTAATAATTCCTTTTTTTTTAACCTCGTGAACCGTTGTGCGCAGCTGTAATATTATGCCATTTCATCTGTTTAGACACGTGCTTGTAAGAAAAAAGCAAAAATATTTTCATTAGTACACCAGCCGCTGATCAAAAGTGGGAAACAACATAAACAATAAAAAAAAATTCAAACGACTAATACCAAAAAAAAATTAGGCTGAGGGCTAGTTAAAAAAAATGTATAACGGATGCTTTGTGAAAGTAAATATTTGTGTAAAAATGTGCATGCCCTTTGCTCGGATGGTGCGAACGTGTAAAATAACCAAATAGGTTAGATATGAGCTGATGCGGGTATCAAGAGCCGCAGAAACCAGCTTGTATGTAGAAAGTGATGAATATAGAAGAACGTCAAGTTTGTAATGATAATTTGGCACTCGGTGCTTTCTGCTCACCCCGTTGCGGACCTGGCGTGATATAAATACAATGATAAAAGCTCTGACGAATTACCGAGACTACAAGTTCTGTACTTCGCGTAAATCCACGAAACCAAAAGAACTCAACCGATGCATTAAAACTAATCACGACGCTAGTTTCAGATCTGCGCATTTGTTTAATCAGACAAATGCGTGTTAGAACTGATCAGATAATATTATGCGTGTAAACTCGCACGTGGTTAATTAGATATGTTAGCACATATTGTCGTAGTTGGAATTATTGTTTAGATTATCCTCCGCTATTCAAAAAGCGAGCACGTATTTCTATTATCATTAAAAATATACGGTACTGTGAAATAGCCCAAATATGTCGAATCTTCGTTATATTTGGTCAAATCCGCATGCATTTTTTTCCGACCCTTATATTGCCCAGTACTGGACAGCGTTCTCCTATTATAGTGGGAGGGTTCTAGCTCATGGTCTACCAAGCTGGCCAAGTGTGGATTGGTAGACTCATACATTTTTACAAACATAAATTTTGATAACATACTCTATGTGTGCAGGTTTCGTCACGATATTTTCCTTCACCGTTGTAGCAAGTGATATTACCATCTTTAAACAACACAGGGGTCACAGGATTGGAACGCAGAGATTCGGATGTAGGAGGCTGAAGTTCAAACCACTAGGCTATCACTGCTTTTTCCATGCGTACATTAATTCGGCGAAATCTATTCTCAATTCAACTTCATTTGCGAACGTCAAAGCCATTTTGATACAAGTTATTATGTGCGTTCTAAATTATTTTGCATAATTGAAACCGGCCCCTTCCTAGGTAAAAAGGTCTTAAAGGCTATCGTCGACGAACTCTAAGGCTTTTAAGCGATTTAAGTTCGTTGTGCCCGAGGATAAAAGGCCTGTGGCCTATTTTGAAATCTTTTGCGAGACCACATAGTCACGTATACACCTTTTATGAATATAACGGTGAATTTGTTCGTACCTACCCTTAAATAATAATAAGGGTACGCATATCTAATATTAATAATAATAATACCGTTAAATAATAATAATAAAAGTAATTGAGTATAATGTGGTGCTCAAATAATATTTGATTCGGTACAGTAATACCACTAGAATGGTGATTATGATGCTTAGGTTGATATCTATATGTATATTGTTGAACATCTTATTGTATTCTGACAATAAAATATATTTATTTTCATATGTGCGATGTTACTCGTCAATGGATCACCGGGTAGGTGTACGTTCGCTAAGTGAAATTTTCTATAGGCGGTTGCTCGGTGACAGAAGACGCTCTTCGCTCAGAACGTCGCTCGCTCTGGCGCGCTCCAGAGTTCCTACGGGACCCAAATTCACCGCCGCGAGGCTCCCAAAAAGGGGACGTGTACTCCTTTGGAATCATCCTGTACGAGATCCTCGGCAGAAGCGGACCTTGGGGCGACACGAATCTGACTAACGATGGTAAGTATTGATTTAACACTAGCTTTGCCCGCGGCTTCACCCGCGTCGAATTCGGTGTGTCAATTTTTTAATTTTTTTAGAAGAAAAGTTGTTTTTTTAAACATCCCATGTCACTTCTAATACCACCAAGAATATGTGTACAAAGTTTCACGATGATCGTTTGGGTAGTTTTATATTTTAAAAAAATGTTATTTAAAAGAGTGCTGGGAGTTTTTTTTCGCCGGCTTTTCTCTCATGAAGGGTGCACAAAGCCGAAATAAGATGTCTAAAACATGAACTTCAATGCGTGCATCTATTTACGTTATGATAAATAAAACAATTTGAATTTGAATTTGAAAAGCTAAACGCGATATAATAATTGTTTGATCAATCTGACACGGTTTCTCTAAATATTCGTTACGATTCCTAAATCCTCTGATAAGCATTTAAAATCGGCCCGCCTACGCCCTATCTTAGTAACCATTACTAATTGTGTCGCTTTTGTTAAATAAAATACGGAATAAACCAGAATAAAAAACGTAATATCACGCCTGTAATCCCCGAAGGAGTAGGCAGAGGAGTGTAGTACAACCCCACATTTCACCAGTTACGTTTAAGTCCCACAATGGAATAGGTGGTGAGCCTATTGCCATGCACCGGGCACACA
>DWUN01001118.1:0-18050 GCA_018249975.1 Passova gellias
CTGCTGGATTTTTCTAATTTAGAATTTCTAGTAGTGACTCAGAGTCTGGTTGTGTGCCCGGTGCATGGCAATAGGCTTACCACCTATTCCATTTGGGACTTAAATGTAACTGGTGAAATGTGGGGTTGTACTACACACTCCTCTGCCTACCCCTTCGGGGATTACAGGCGTGTTGTTATGTTATATCAACAACACTTTATTTGACCATACTTTTGTATTACGCCTAGCTGAGTAACAAAGCGTCGTAGGTAGTAAACACCGAGAATAGACAGAAATTACTTGTTTGATTCAAAAAGAATTTTAAGCTCATTATGTTGTGCGGCTCCAAGTTTTCTTTGCTCATATTCATAGTAGAAACCTCGACTATTAATATCCATATCAAAATGTACAAGATAACTTATGAAGTGAAGAAAAAATATGTTCAAGGGATATATGGAGCAAAAAGTATGAAAACCGCTGAAATAACATTGTTCATACACTACTATGTTTTCACATTTCAAAACTGTTATTGTTGGCCTCAAAAATAACAAATGTTGTGGTTTTAGTGATTTACAAAGGTACCTATTATCTAGAAAATATATTTAACACATTAGACAATTATTAGTAAGTTTGTTTGTTTTTTACATATGCGTACATAGATTTTACGAATGTATGTGATTTTTAATTATTGCAGTTATATGTTACATCAAATTATTGAACATAATAGTAATATTCGTAAGAAAATTTGTGAAAAATGAACATTAATTAATTCTTTGACGAACATTATCCTCAAATGTGGTTATAATCGTTTTATGCATCACGAACATTCCAGCTAATTGCGCATGTCCCAAACACAGAATCATCTCAGTTCTGTTGTCGTCGTTGTCATAAAGCGATTTAATTATAAATGTGGAGCGGGAGAGACTGTGGGACGATCTTTGGGAATATTCCCAAAATTGCAACCGGCACCGATAAATCTCGCGAGCTTTCTACGGTCGCGATGACCCCATTCCGCTACACGAAAGAAACAATAAATTTATTAAAATCTCGAAACACGCAATAATCAGCGGAGTCTGTTCACGTATTGCCATTCAGCATATGTCAAGCGAAGTGTTCGTCGTAGTAATGTCTGCTAAAATTGTAAGATTTATATTATTCAAATGTAACATTGAGTGAATTCCATTATCGCTACTGAGGTACTCTCGTATCTCTAGTTCTTATGTAGATTGGAGAACTTTCGCCGAATTTGTTTGTGCGTTAAGCTTATATTTTTAACTCATCGTTGAACAAAAGAAACTACTGCGTGAATATATAATAAAACATTACAATGTTAGGGGATAGAAAATGTATGGTGTCAAGACTATGCTTGTTACTTTAATAACTCCTAAGGAAAATACATTAACCATTCAATTAACTATTAAAACGTTAACCTTTAACGTTTGCATTAATAATAACATTGGCATTTTTTAAATAAAACAAAAAATTAGTTTTTTTTTATAAATACATAGAACAAAGAACTGGTAACAGAAAATCGTAGATTTATCCCTGTCATATGAACGTTTACTTCTATCAGCAAACAGGAGGAGACGAATCAATTCCTCCCGATCGCTTAGATGGCCGACGGGAAATAAGATGTTCATACGCCGTGGAGCGTAGCGCCGCGCATCCCCTCGGATATTAAAACTCCGTCGTGTCGAAATAATATCTGTTAGACGTTACAGCGACGACAAATATTAGCGGTATTCAATTTTAACATGCGTCTATGTTTTGTAAGCGATATGAAATGAGGCAATTATTACGATTACGATTTCACGTGATACTTAAACTGGACACGCAATTAAGAACGGATAGTTTATATATTCAGAAAGAAAAATGACTTGTGTCAAAATTAATACAAATACTCTGCTTTCAACACCAAAAAATCAGGACAAAACTTGACACAAGTACAGATTATAATGACCGGTCTCGGGAGATACCGTGTGATATAATAACGATGGCCTTTCGGGCCACTTTTTGTTATCATTAACATTGCACGCTCCGACTTCTCTAACCAGATCACCTTATATGACATAGAAGGCTGTAATTAATTTTATGTTAACATTTTAAACGACCAGTTTTTATCATCGGCGCAAAACGCCAAGCGCGAACGTTGAAGCATAAATTGAATAGAAAACACCGAGCGGAGAGACGTAAATGCAATTTATCTGCACGAACATAAAAAGCCTACGTAGATTGTTATCGTCATAAATTTCATAACCGGCACAGCACAATGAGCGTTACCTACCTGCCCACAGCATATACATATATTACGCGGCGGCTAACTCTGCAATAAAAACGAAACATTACGTACCCTATATTTTTCATTAGCATTGCCGGTCAGCGAATGTGCGGCGGTTATGTTGACACTTCGCTGTGCAAGGCACAGGTAGTCGAGTTACGTCTATCGCCGGAAAAATGTGGGTCGTGTCCGATTTCAAAGTACAGCGGGACTTGCATAACTGCACTGTCACCCACCGGTCTACAATGTCACAGATTCGATACAACGTTTTCCTCTGTCGAATGAATCGATCGTAACATTTTTATTTTATTATACGATTATCGATAAGATAACAAACGTACAAGCGCGCTCTGATTGAATCACTCGACTGTTTTATCTCTCAATGCCTCCTCAAACATTGTGTACAAGCGATAAGATTGTTATAAAATCGCGTAATCGATCAATGCAAGTAATCTCGGTACACTTAAAAAAAAAAATTAAATTTCATTTCGTATTAAAGTAATAAAAGTGATACAATCTCGTTAGGAACCACTGCTATGCTTTGCAATTGATCTTCTAAATGGTTTTATTTTATGAACGCTGCAATAATTTTATTTATTACCTAAATATCAACTAAGTAGTCATCGACTTATAATTGTCGGTTGACGAGTAACAAGTAATCGTTTTCATACTAAATAAAAATCAAACCAATAAGTAATAATCGGAAAGCAAAAAAACCCGGCACCCATAGCCTTAATTCCAATTTCAATTTAATTGAAGTAATAAATTAATTTTATTTAAGTTACTAAATTGTATTGCTACGTCTACTGTATCACGATTTATTATTATTAAATGTTTCCTTTCTTTACCGATAGCAAGAAGTCGGCCATTTCTTAAGTGGTCACTGCAGCCATTGTCTTCAGTTATCGAATACATATGCGACGTTATAGGTTACAGAAGATGTTATGTTAGTAATCTTCAAAAGTAAGTAATAAGCGCGACGCGTCAATTCACCAACCCAACCCGAACCAGGCCCGTCAAACTTAAATGAAATATTTATACAGCTACCTCACGCCACGAGTAGGTGTGGCGATGATACTGCGGCAAACGGATATTTTTTAAGTAATATTTAATATTACAACATTTTTCATCAGCGCAATATTACAAATCTTTATTTCGGTAGGTACATATAGAATTTAAATGCATATGTAGTTATGTCAAATGACAGCCGTTTCAAAAAACGAACGTCATAAATAGAATATGTGGTTATTAAAAACGAAATTCCGTGCTGGAGTTAAGAATAAGTTTAAAATCTCATATACGATGTTGCTTTTGAATAAAACATACACAAACGGTCTCAATGCAGAGATGCATTAAGAACGACCTCCCTACGACTTTTTTCGCAAATTCATTTAAACTGTTTTCCGCTTCCGCTCGCATCCCTAGCAGAACTTTAGAGTACAAACAATACACACATACATATGTATAAGGTATCTTATCACGTACTCGACTCGTTTCTGGCTTTAGTTCACAAGCACATTTTTATTTTTAGTGAAAGAGTGAACACATTTTAGAGCCATCTCTCAGTGAAAATATTTCAAAACACATATACCGAAAAAAGCAAATACTGATCACGAATGTTCTTGCAAGGTTTACCGAAACTTATCCGGTTATTATCGAGGATCCATTGGAAAATATGTTACTATAGCTATGTAAATACAATTATTATTGATGTCTGCGATTTCAAATGAAGTGCTTTGTCTTAAGGCCCTATTGTTGTTGTTGCGTTATCAGTACTCAAACAAACAGTTTAAAAAAAATCATTAGTCTGTGTAACTATCGGGTTTCCAAGATACTATTCGGAACAGCTCAACCGATTTTGATGGGAGTCGCACTCGAAAGAAAAGGAGTTGATACACGAGTACTGGATTTACAAAGGACGGTATTTCACTCGAACATATATTTACGATTCGGGCGTCAAAATTGAAATAAAATATCTGCTAAGTTTGAATATTAAAATAGTTTAGTACGCTGGTGTAACTCCGGACGCAACTATGTAGTATTAAATGTTTAAGTAAGACCAATTATTGGCTTATTATTTTAATGGAAATATCAGTCATTAATATTGACTAAAATACATTTCAGAAACTTTTGCGTTGATGATATCAACATGTAATAGGAAAGCGAACTAGTGAGCTCAACTTTTTGTAATGGAGCTCTTGGAATTGGAACTATGCACTAAAACTTTTGAATAACTTCATGTTGCCGAGCAAGCGCTCCGTATCTACGAAATTCGTAGACGTTCGTAGCAACTTGAGCAATGTTATAAGACAATATTAAAGTAATTTTGATAAGCTGCGGATAAAATAAACGTGTAACGTGTACGTGTAATACGAAAATAATATGAGAAAAAAAAACGCAACATTCGTAAACATTTTAAGGTCGCCTAACATACAGAGTTGCAGTTTAAAGTACGCTTCAAGGATATCTAAGTTTAGATCGGCAGCAGATAAAACGACTAATGTATTCAAGAATTTGGGCAGTGTGACACAAACGTGGGAATCGATCAAAAACTCGGATAACACAACAAATCGCGGTGTTCTTACGGGCTGCGGCCGCGGTGCGACCTCCTTTCCCCGTTGCACTGGCGCAATGTACAAACAAAATAACTAGACGAAGATGCCGGTGCACGAACGAAATCGTAGCGGAAACTGCGCGTGCGACTTTCACTGCGGCTGCGATACGCGTGCGCGTGGCCGGGGCGTGCGAGCTGCGCGCCGCTTTCAATATAACTGACTGCTTAGCGAGCGACGACCGCGGCCGCTGGAGGGGCCGCCGGCCGCGGGATGCCTCATCGCTGTCAACTGATAACCGATCTGAAATCTACCCCAAGCGTGTGTACACTGCACATGTAAATGTGCTCATACCCTCCGAGCCTGGAAAACCTCATAATATTAGATCACGATCAAAACAATATGATTATATTTATATTAGTATAATTGGAACACAGTCAGATAATATTATTACTATAACATGGAAGTTGCTAAAAGGTTTCAGATAAAAAAAAATTGAATTTCAATTAAGAGATACAAACACACTTAACAACGAAATTAAATCGTTACATACGTGTATCGACATAAATAAAAAAGAAATAAGATAATGGAAAATGTAATAATAACATGCTAATGCTAAATAATCAATGGGAACATGCAAAATGATGTTAAATTAACGGTGCACAATTTATTCTAAGCCAAATGCCTGACTCTCGTCAAAGCGTACTTACAAATTAAAGCTTGTTAAACCTTGATATGAACTATGTGGTTTTAATTGGAGCCGCACAAGTAGGACTGGCGAACCACCTACGTGCGAACGGCGGTTATTGTATTCAAATTTCACCTACGTCTATTTGCGACATTGCGAAACAAATTGTTTAAAGCTCAGTTCCTTTACTCTTGTAACTACCAAAGAATGTTAATTACTCTCGGTAACATAGTGTACACATTTATACATATGACACACTGTCGAGCTTTTTGGTGATAAATATACACTATAAAACGAGATATCAAAAGATGATATAGCTGGGACGTTTCACAATTTTATATATTTTTGTCTAAGATGAGTGAGGTCTGCAAGCTAATCCCGCACGTGGCTATCTTGCTAGTCTATTGCCTGCTTGTTTTAAAACTAAATACGTTACCAGCAGTGAAATAGTAAAGGTTTTAATTACAATGATGAGACATCTTACGTCCTTTACAAGGGTTACATAAATATAACGACTTGTAAACACGGTACGCCACGGTTACACCTATTAACTTAATACCTGATTCGAAGAGAGATTAAATTCATTAAGTATGATGTGGTCAGGATGCTATAGCACTGCCTATTTATAGATCACTCAACTTCAATCTTGCGAAATTAAAATTGGTTATTAAGTATTTACAACTGTTCATGTACTCATTACGCGTAAAAGTTTACCCAAAAACGAGTTATATAACTATACTATAATTACTACTTTTATGCCATTAAATATATCGTCTAAAGATATAATGCAATAAACGTTCAAAAGAAAACATCGCCATTTTTAATTCCACCGTCGCTTAATGTAGTCGAAACTACGTTCCAAATTAAGGTAATCATACGTTTTTATAAATGCAGACATAAATATGTCTTTATTGGACTTTGATCTTACAGATCGACCACCGCGATATAAGACAGGACGGTCGTTTCAATCCACGACAGTTTTAATTTCACGGGATTTTTATGAAAATCATGTAATTACTGTGTGTAATACGTATGTGTCTGCTAATACTAATTAGACTATTAAAACATATGGTTATGTATATTGACAAGCGCGAGGTATTACGTTCATTCATTCACGTAGGCACAACTCGCTACGTGTCACAAAAATGAGTATACAAATTGAGAGCGGCATTTCATCTGATTTAATTACACGTGGCTCCATCAACACCTATGATCATCTGCCAGAGCGTACCTACATTTCGAACCATCATTGAGCGCTTCGTCCGCCGGTCCATTACTCAACGCGTGCCCTTTTCGCACGGTCGTGACATTTGTCGCCAGTTCGCCACACTGATGCAAGACCGCTTAATTTAAATCCACACATGTGCACCAACCTTAACAGCCGCGATTTTAAATCAAAACATACAAGTACGAGACGCGTCACCGTCACTGGCGACTGATCCCGCGAGAAAACGAGAATAAGAATCTCGATACACGATCGTGATAAATTAATTTAAGCTTCAGACGATTTTTATTGAAACCGAACAATGTGCCAAAGTGTAAGTAAATTTTATGTTTCCTGTTGGTTAGTCGTTGCATGTTTAACATAAATATTTTTATATGCGTATCAAAACTGGCTGTGACCGTCACGGAGACAAAGAAATACTCTCGCATACACACGTTAAAGTCTAAAATGTGCAACTGCGCGACGTTCTTTTTTTATTAAATCGCTATGTAGGGGGACAAACCCAATCAAAATCTTGTTACTCCATATATTTCTTGTTACTATGTTCGAAGCTCTGACACTCATTTTCCTCCATTCTAAAAATATTTTATCAATACGATAACAATTTTCCTGAACAATAAAATGCTTTCACAAATAATAGTTACCTTTACACTTCGCGACATCCCTTGTCCTACAATAAACTCTACGTATTCACCGATGTACTGATGTAGATAATAAAACAGAACAATAGGTTTTAAAAGCTTCTCTAATTATTGTTGTTCCCGTAAAAAAAATATTTATTACAACTAAGTTGCGATTAATAAAATATTTCCACAGTAACTGAAGAAGTTAACAGATAAAAGGGGTTGAAATCTGAGGTGCCGCTCTCTAAATTCATAACGAAAGGTACAAATCTTTGCATTAGTTAGTCATTATTTACTAATTATTTGTTTCGTTCGAAGAGACTTAATATCGTAGAGAATATATGTAATCTTGTTGTCAAATAACGATTATATTTTTCATTATTCCATCTAAATGATGTCCTTAATAATATAAGAGATACAGAGTGAAACTATGAAATTCGTGAGTCTGTAATAGGCCCGCTGTACTCAAAAAGTATCGTGTTTGACATTGACAAATGCATCCCTAGCTAGTTAAGTCATGTTACATGTTATTACGGTAACATGTTACGGTTTACGGTAACATGTTATTACACTTTTATCCCAAGAGAGCATACAGCTTAACACGAAGAGAATACGTAATGTTGACCGACAAAGGCATGTAAGTATGTACCTACATCTACAGCATAGGCATATACGATGTACATCTATGATCTATAGCACAGCCTACTGTCGCTTGAACCGGGTATGCGGTTTCGGTGGCGGTGGTATTTTAGGTTGCGCTCTATCCAGTCATACTGCTGTAGCTTGTACAGGAGAATTAATTAAAATCTTATTTGACCGTGTTAGTAAAATGTAAAGAAAAGTCAGTGCTCGGTTGCTGCGTGATGATTAATTACCTGGTTCGGGGAAACTAGAGCCATTTATCGTAAATACAAGGGTTTAAGCAACAATTTGTACCGCAAAAGAGGAATATTAGCATTTTTTGGTCCGGTTCGAAAAATTTGATAGACAGACTCGCCTTAAGATGTAAAAGGTCGTAACTACCAGTAGCATCACACAGAGATCTGAAGCATATGTTCATTGAAGCCTCAGACTCTCGTAAAGGAAGAAACGTTTCGTGTTTGTATACAGTAACATACAAAATCACGACCATGCCGCAAGGACAAAGGACAAAACTTAATTCATCATAAACATAGTATAGAATCATTAAATTAAATTTATATAAACATGCAACAAATGAGTAATCGGATAATCTAAACAAACTCAACTATGCGCAGATCCCGCGTGTCAATTTACAACGAAATCAAACACATCACACACACACACACTCTCACACATTTCACAAATTGATCGATACAGACGAAATACGTAACAGCTTAATATGAAATGCAAATATGCTGTATGTGTCAGCGAAAATCATCGATGACATCATCGGTTGTTGGCGTCCTGAAAATACCTGCACATATATAATATGGTATATAATAGCATCGTGAAATATTCCGAGCATCAATCTCGTGACGTGATACGACAAGTCTCTTTCAAACTGATCACCACCGCATTGACAGCGTCCATCGTCCGCACAATGTTGAATATAGATCACAATTTTACACGCTTAAATAGCACCGTTTACATTTTAGTGGGTATTCTCTATGAATAATGACGCCAGTAACTCGGGAGTCATCTGTCATATTATTATTTAAAAAGGAAGAAAGAAAGAAAGAAAAATCTTTATTCATGATGATTACGTAGAAAAATTATACAATGTAATTTTTAAAATATTGAAAATTCATCACGAACCGGGCTCTCCTCTATTTCACGCAGGCTGTTAGAAAAACTGTCAGAAATCTTATGAAATATAGTAATGTACATATCTATAACATAAAAATGTATAATATACATATATGCAAGAAAGATAAAAGAATTGCAGATAAAAGAGAGGCAAATTGTAATTGATGATATTAGACTTCGTTGTTAGATAGATTCATAGACAGAACATTAAGTTTGACACGGAAATAATTGGACAAAAAATATAATAATACCATAATAAAAAAAAACAAAAGTGGGAACTATACAGATGTGCGTGTGAGTCGTAACTATATAACATCAATGTTATACGATAATTTCCTTAATATGTGACGCATTGATATAATACGTGCCTCCGCTCACGAGGCGTAGGTGGCTGACGTATATGACGTATTTTTTAGATCATTTCATAGTAAACAAAGGTAAATGGCACACATACAATTTTAATCAATTCAATTGGCAGATAAAAACAATAACCTCATTCGCTCCAAACCACTCTTTTATAGACACATGGCCTAATGAAGATGTTTACTTGCGTCCTGATTTGCTTAAAGTACAGTAAACATCTTTCAAGTAAGCAAGGTACATTGTGCTGTATTAAGACTCGTAGTTATGTAGGTATATTATGGATTGCGTCGAACAGAAAACGTGTCAAAATTTGGGCCTACTTCGGAAATAGGTCAACGACGATCAATAGACTTTAAACGGGGGCGAAATGAATTTTTCCAACCTAATAAAAGTAATTACAACGTAGATGCAGTAAATTTGGGCCGGATTAAAACAGAGCTTTTGGAGTCTCACAAATCTAGCGAAATATTCCACATTTGTCCGGGCAAGTTACTGTCCAATTAATTCGGAACTCACTCGGGAGACAAAATTTGGCAAGCGCAAGGATTATGAACGAGTGTGTTACTCGAACCGTGGACTTCTCACTACGAATAGTAATATTTTTAGTCCATTATCGTTTTCTGGACTTTCTCACATAATTTTACGTATTACGAAAATGTTAACTTTTATTTCAGCAAAGCACCAATGACCAGGCTCCTCCATAAAGTAACCCA
The DNA here is from genome assembly GCA_018249975.1 of Passova gellias. NCBI lineage: Eukaryota > Metazoa > Arthropoda > Insecta > Lepidoptera > Hesperiidae > Passova > Passova gellias. The sequence goes on from DWUN01001118.1 coordinate 10,189, forward strand.
ACACGATTCTGAATGAAGACAGTACACATGTCCAATGAATGTGTAACGGTAGATCGCAACAGACGGAAGAAAGCCCTAACGGTGCACAATTGTTACTAAACTTGCGACTAATGAGGTCGACACGAATCGAATACCAACGCGCGACATGCTATGTCGCTCGCCTGACATTATTCATCTCGGAACCCTGAACCATAAGATAATTATTGTTATTACTATACCATCACAACATATCCCTAACTCGGTATACCATTACCATAACAACGGTAAGGTTCAATGATAATTTCGTTAGACATAACTTGAAAGCATTCCGAAAGCGATCACCCGACATGAACGATCGTATTCAATATCGGTTTGTGGCTTGTGGGTATGTGTCCCTCGGGATGTCGTCCCTAATCAGAGGGTTGACGGTCATGAAATCGCGTTTACCGCGCGACCGGTCAAGCGCGTAATAATACTTAATTGCAAATAGATTAGGTTGATTGCATAACGCTTAAGGACACCGATAAAGGAAACCACTTAGAACTCACAAGATAGACATATTAAATTATCATATTACACGGAGGAGAACCGTATTTCTTAGTGACGAACGGCTAAAACACGAAAATTTCATTGTCTTTAAGCGTACAAATGACAGTCGGGTTTATTGACTCCCAAAGTAAAGACCGCCGCTATTTACGTTTACTGACTGTTCATATTGCCTTTCGCCTGTCACGAAAGGGATGACAACGGAAAGTTCAAGCATATTGATCGGACAAACACGGACAGTGTCCGGCAACTACGACTGCGCAATGGTAAGTAGAAATGGGAACCAATATCATAATTATGGTCGCCAAGGCTGCCCGTGTATTTTCATTATATCTGACTTTACAAAGCACGTTAAAATATCGCAGTCTAAAAGAAGACTCACCAAAAAAGGACTTGAAGGGATTACCGTTTTCGCGTTCCCCAATTAGTCTGCATTTGGGAGCTGTCGCCGTGCCTCATCAAAACTTGCATGTTTCTGGCTAAGCTCCAAAAAGGTTCATCGTTGGAACTTTAATTTTACGTGGGAGGGACATTGAATCAAACTTTGTTATTGGATTTAAATTTTTAATTTCCATAAGCGACCGTGTAGGCGTTACGTATTATCTTTACGTTATAATAATCTGTCATGTATATTATATACTATATTAAACAATTATTTTCACAGACGCCCTATGATTGGAGCTACCTAGATACCTACCTGTTTTATCTCGATAAATAGGTAATTGGATTTTATTGATCTCGTCGCCGCTAGATGGCGCGAGAGCAGACGTGCTAGTATTACGCAACACTGAATTTTACGACTATAAAAGTACAATTTTAAATCTCATTCGTATGAAATACTGTTTCGCGTCTCTTAGAAACAAACCATAGTACCTACGGCCGGAATAAAACAACGGACGAGAAACAAACGGATAGGGCGAAACGTTTCCTGACCTCACCAACAGCTTTTAATATGTTGAACACTATTTGTCCATTTATCTTGGAACGTCTGTTATAAGTGAAGCAAATAGAATAATATTATTAAATGCACAAACACGCTACTGCGCGTTACCTTCGACTAGACGCCGTTATGTATGTAGGTTGATACTTTGATACTCAATTGTTATCATATCCGCACTATATTTCATGAGAGAAATTGAGTACAAGTTGAATGTATTCATATTCAAATTGTCACATAAAAGACAGTAGAGATAATTTGCATACGAATCAAGTGTCTTACAATTACAAGTAATAGATTTTTTTCGTTGCCGATACGGAAATACGTACAACGCTATCATAGCGACATACAAATCTAAGGGCGATTTCACACTAGCGGTTATCGAACGTGCACGCCGCATTGGCGCTGGACAATCACGAACGCCGGTGACATTTCAGCTTAAGCGCAAACCGTTCCTCGTGCTTATAGCGTCGCCTTCGATTGTTCGTTTTGTTCACACGCCGATAGCAATATCGGGTTGACTTCCTTTAAAGATAACATTACTTTAAGTGATATTAAAATATCATTAAACAAAGTCGCACCTCGCTAAATACGAGTAGATGCGGATACGTTTAAAAGCAACGTCACTATGGACAAAGATGTTTATTAAACAGCACACAGATGCTAGTCATCTGTACGTTTGCTTTACCATCTGTTTGCCAGTTCACTGTAAACCCACGTTTAGAGGGCGTAATAATTTTATGGCATGGCAAGTTTACGACTCGCCTTGTCATAAGCATGCACGCATTTCGTAAAGAATTTAATTAGAATGCGTTCAATCAAAACCAACATAATAGAGGGAATTATTTTTAACCGACTTCAAATAGGAGGAGGTACTCAATTCGTCTGTATTTTTTCGAATTTCGAATTGATACAGTTTATGTAAAATGTTTTGGTTATTAGAATATATATAGGTAAATAACTTTTACATCTGAAACATCTAAAATCATTATAGGCACTAAATAACAACAGGGATAAGATGGTAAACAAAATAAAATTCTTTCATTAATCAAAGCTTACCTAACCAAAGCCGAGCTTTATAAAACCGCGAACCTAAAAGCTCAACTTAATCCAGACATGAATATAAATCACGCGCAGGAAATAATATAAAATCATTGCGAAGTGAATTTATCATCTGTCAAAACACGGATAGGTACTGAGGTGAACTCGTGTAGGACCTCGGCAGGCTGTGTACTGTATGTAAATGAACGTAACCGCTGAAAGCACACACGAACATGTCGGCGATTAATAAACATATCGCAATCTAAAGGCGGTACATTTTTCAGTCGATTGAGCGGAACGGCAATAGTTTCCTGACAATGTTACAACGTGATGTTTACAATACCGACCAAAGTAATGACTGCTATCGAACATTGCAATCGTTTATATTAAGCCACATTACAAAATTTGCATATATGTGTTCTCTGAAAGCATTATAGTTTTGTCCCAGCCAGTAGCTCACTGTTTCCATTATAAATAGCCATCGGCTTGGAATATCGGTGCGAGATTTATCGCGGACACGCGTCGACTGCTTGCCACCGGAGAATTAATTCGCGCACAACGTAATTGTTACATGTAATAATAAAATGCTTAACGTAACACGGTTTCGTGGTTTCAATATTGCGAGCCAAATGTAAAACTCGACTTACATTGGATTTGTTATAAAAATAATATTTACATTGTAACTGTAATAAAATAAAATAAAAAAAGGTAAAATTGCTAAGAACGTACGCTAAGTGAGAGAAGCGGCGGTGCCACGCTGGTGAAGGTTGAGGAGTGGGCGGCGGCGACAAAGCTACGTAGCTGAAATTTCAACAGGAATTCATTAAAATGCGTCATGGAAGCGCCTCTCTCGCTCGCTTATGAACGTCGGGAATTTAGGGATCAAGAAATGAGATGAAACGTTGCAAAAGAGATATAGTATCGTCCTTGGAACGATTTACGCAGATCGTTGGAGCAACGAAAATAAACTATATGCGTATTGTGATTCCAATGAATAATATTATTCACAACATATTCTTTCGTCACTCCTAATTTTGTTCACAAATAATAATTATATATATATCTATATAAAGGGCAAACACTACGTCAAATGCCGATCCATCATCGGGCGTCTCATACCATAACGTTCCGTCCGGGTGTTAGTGGAAATGATAATTAACAAAGGAGACCCTTGACTTACAATGTACCTAAAACTGTGAGCATCTACATTTACCTAACACAATGTCACACAATGAACTGTACCGCACAGTTACGGTCTGTACATGATCAGATAAACTAAACAGAGTAAAGTTGGAGAGAAAGTTGATAAAAAGTAAAACTCGATTATACAAAATGTAAGGGATGTTAAAAAATGAACACGGCACGTATCCCTCTATCTCTAGTCCTCCAACAAAGACAATGCCGTTTGTATAAACACTTTACTTTTATCTTGATATGTTTAGATAGCAAACACGGCTTCCGAGAAACATGTTAGCTTAATATTAAAATGACATAGATATCACAATTATGTATACGATACGGTAAGAGTAATTAATCGGTACACAATGCGCCATACACACCGGGATCAAAGGTATTAATAAGGACAAACACGCTGTGTGACGGTAGCGGTAGCGAAAATGAAAATGACGCGGATACCTATGTACGTGCTGGTGGTAAATGCCAATGATTCATATGCGCACTCGCCTACATTAATTTCCTTTTGTGTTTCGTAGAAAATCAGATATTACTGTTTGTCATCGCACAAATGTTTGTCCTGGGTGGGAATCGAACCCACGACCTCCGATTTTGCAGTCAGGGTCTGTAAACACTCGACCACGAGGCCAGTCAAAGGTTACATGCAAAACATTGCGAGCGTGCCCGGCCGAACGTTCGGCGCCGTATCTTCGGTAGATGTGTCGTGACATTAAACGACGATGTTGAAAACAATGATGACTTTCTATGTTTTTCCCATAAAAGAAAAATAATGAAACTGAAAGGCGAAATAACTATGAAAACGTGAACAGAGTATGCATACACATTATTATTCAAATTTGATGTGACCCAGTGAGGCTTTCTTAATGCAAATATCAAGCGGGGTCACTGTAAACACATAAGTGTGTTCGTTGAGCCTGCGAGGACCGAGACGTGGGCACAATCTACATACTACTAACGTAATATATCTCCTCAATCATAATGGTAACATTTAATTTTGTACGCCTTACATTTATAACTGCAATTCACCTTACGTCACATGTTTATGTGTAACAAAATATTAAGCCCACATGAATTGCTATTATTCAAATTCAATTCAAAACACTTGTGCAATAAGTAATATGAGCCAAAATACAATTTAAGCCGTGTATCTCTGACCTACTTCCTGTTCTGTGAAATGTATGCAGCATAAGATATTTTGCTACAAAAACGCCTCGCGTGGCTCTTTATATTTTACATATAACTCTATATAAACGAATGTAAATATGAGATGACCGTCAATAATATGCCCTGTTTACATCGGTCGTGCGTAGGTTTATGGTTATTTCGATCAAATCAGAAACGTATTAAGGATATGCTGGTCAAGAGTACCTTTAACAGACACTGATGGAATCGCAGTAAACGATAGAAATATGCGCGGAGCGGATCCATTTTTACAAAATTCTGGTAACAAGACTATAAGACAAATATTTCAATGACAAAGTTATTCGTTGCGTACGTTCTTCCCACCAGTGATGCTATAATTATTATTCGACATTCACTCAGATATGAAATGTATCAGTGATGGGGGAAGTCGAGAAATACATATGTATATGTAGCAATGCTAATGTATCTGCTTATCAAGTTATGTATATACCTATTTAAACGTATTTGCGTTTTTCCTACATGTTTTGTTACTTAAGATCACATTGAACATGAGGACAACAAACGAATGAAGAATAATGATAATAAAATCCCTGTAAGAACGTAAATACTGTACAAAGAAAAATGAACGATGAAGACAGAACGTAAAATTATTACACCTATTCACAGTACATATTATTGTAGGCGCCGAGTGGAAAGCTTTCTAGTAGGTTTCAGTAAAAATAGGTCGCAATAATTCTTCGAACAAAAACATTGCAAAATGATAAACGAAACGTTGTGATATTGAGGCCAGAAAAATCATCATGATTTCACATAAACGATCTCATGAGCATTATTATGTTTCATAATAATCATGACATGCTGTTTTAAAAAACAATAACTTAGAATGAGAGATTACTCTCCCAGTTATCAATGCCGTGTCACCTACAAATAGCATAGGTAGGCAGTAGATCGTCTTGATCGCTTTTCATTTATGTTCACAGCCTTTTCGCATTATTACCCAATACATTTATAACACGCATTGGCAACTTAGCTATGATAACAACGTGTGTTTGCCCTTTAATTTCTTAGATAGGTAAGAATATCGAAGTGTATTTACATTGTTCTCGACCACCGTGTTTGCCGCGGTAATCAATAGAGCACAGGGAATCGAGACCTCGGCGCGGCGCCCAGCCGGGTTAATGGTAAAATCGAACCTCACTAAAAGCTGTTACACAAATTGTAGATAGAAGCGTGGGTTGACCCATTTAACTCCGAGTCCAATTTGCATTGTCTTCTACGACTAAACTTACAAGAGGTGTCGCACGATAGTTAGAAATTAGATATACGAGTATCAAAATGTCCTCGAACTTTGGGCTCTTTTAATTCACTTTGTGATGGTCCAATAGGCATTTGGGCGTCGTGTAATCGATGTAATTTTTTTTCAAATTGTCAGCGTGTTAAAGCAATTCCTTTTATATCACTCATTGTCAAGAATGACTTACTATTTTTTTTCAATATCATTTTCCAATTCTACACAGTTTTCCTCGTGATATAGTTACCAAAATTCAGTAAGACACAAATACATATTTTCTTAATTTTTTTTTTACTTCATGCAATACAAATCACATCTACATATCTTTGTGTGAGTCTGTAAAGATGCATGGTAATATTAACAAACGTATACAAACCCATAATAATATCAGGAGAGTTTCAAATTTAGTGCGGATTACCGAAATGCGAATAGTCGGAGCGTGTCAAAGCGAAATGTAACTAGTCAGCACCCGGTAAATCGAATTTCGATCTGCCGTGGGACGCCCGCTCACGAGATTAGTTCCCAAGTTTCGAGGTCATTGAAACGTCGCGTACGGATCGAGCAGCCAGCTATGTACTCACTCGATCTCCGTACTCCAAATCACCTCGTCGTCCGAGTCTATTTGCATTTTATCTGTTGGAAATTTCAAGACCGGCGACTGACGTCACGGGACGCTATAAAAGAAAATGTTTTGATACAAAATGAGTTAGCGTTCGTTTTATGTCAATATCATAACTTGGCAGCGTTTTCTCAGGCACTGGTTAATTGGTTGGTTTTATGGCGAGAAATTAAATTTAATGATTTATGCACTCGTATTTTCGTAAACTTGACATTTGAATGTCGATTTCTTTTGCACAAGAGTTGACTAAGAAAAAGTGATCAAGTAACAAAACAACAATACTTGAATGGGCCACAAGGAAAATAGATATTCGTGTTTTATTAACTTTTACTTACTATTGCTATTACTTTTACACGCATTAGTGATACGCCATCAAATTCTTATAAATTATGAATACAGTATAATAGATGAATAATTTTGATAAGAAGCATTTTCAGTAACCCTCATCAGCTCAAAAATGATTAATTAAGCCTAACCACTAGAGCCTTTGTCAGCGTAACGATCGTCTTCAACAATTGGAGACAATAAATCATGAATTTCGACAACGAGACACAATGCCCGCCTCGAATTACTACCGACGAGGCACATTGTTGCAATCTTTACAAATAGATGTATGTATATTTATCAATCATTATTACGTTTGCGTTGTACGCGTACGTCAATGAACAATTCACACTCGACTCTATGACTTGAAATATAGCACTCATAAGAGTAACAATAATACAGATAATACATACATACCTGAACAAATACCAAAAGGACATTTCAATTATTGTTCTGTTAATTTAAATCACTGAACATAGTTTTAAATATAACAAATATCTAATGAATATATACAATTAAATGAATATTTTCATCAAAGCATCGCGGTGTACTGTCGGAACGTTATCAATTATGATATTCCATTATCATTGATATACGACACTAATTTGGTATCGAGATAATAATATTATTTATCATCGACTGTTTTAAATCTAGATTTGTATATACAAAATAATAAAAAACTTTCAAGGTTGATTATTTAATGTAAAGTAATATATTACAAGTAATGTATATACATTTACTAGTTGACCCGGCAAACGTTGTTCTGCCATATAAATTATAACAGTATT
>DWUN01001119.1:0-18049 GCA_018249975.1 Passova gellias
CGTAACTGGTGAAATGTGGGGGTGTACTACACTCCTCTGCCTACCCCTTCGGGAATTACAGGCGTGATGTTACGTTTGTTACGTAGGTAGGGAGTGTTCCATTTTAATTTGTATGTTTTACGTAGTCAAGATACCCCTAGCAGTCCCCTCCTATGTATTATGAACACTTAGACAAATTGTTATTTAAGGATATGCCACACTAGTGTATATCTTTGGAAATACCTAAGTTTAATAGATGAAGTATCTAAAGACCAAACAAATGAGAACAAATAAAAATAGGTCGTGTTGGTTACACAATGTTTCTTTTAAGTTCAAGTTTACATAAAGTTCCAAAAGTTTATGATACGCCACATGTACCGTTCCTATATTGGCTCGTTGGTTCAGTGGTCGGGTATTACAGAGCACTAGTGGGTTCGATTCCCATAAAAAACATATCATCATTATCTAATTAAGTATGTTTTTAGATAGTTGTATACGAGTATGTATTTATTTCATCAGTTGGTCACCTAATTTGAGATCAGATGGTTTTATATGAGACCGGCTCCAATTATTATCATGATAGAGCCACTGAGGTATAAAAGTGAGACGGTCACGCGTAATTTGATGTGCATCTCATTGAATATCACAAACTAAACACAAAATATCGCATTACAGTAAGCTGCGCTATCTAACATAGGGTCGGGATATGATCGCGTCTGGTCACGCTATTAAGAGCAGCGGGCGGTCACGAGCGCCAGCGGTTTCACAATGGGTGGTAGCGTTGGTAACTTTAGCGATTTGTAATCATATTTTAAGCCAAGACAGCAAAACAATATAACTCGGCGTACGCCGTAGCGAATGAATTGTGGACGCTTCGAATTAAACCCTAAAGTGTAATTTGAGTTTGCGAAATTAGAACGCTTAAAGGCGGCTTCAATCTACGCACATCGTTACGTTTTAGTAAATAATAACGTCGATTTCTGTTATATAGGGAACATACAACATAAATACATAAAATTGATTCCTGTATGTCTCTGTGTGTTTGTTGAGACTAATCTTTGAAACGGTAAAAGCTATTTCGACGAGACGTTCACTGACAAATAGGCTACGTTATCAGAAGTAACATAGGCTACTGTTAATGTGACATTTATGTGACCATTTTGGCGAATCCGCGCTCGACATTAGTAGAAAATATTGTTGCATAATTAATTTGTTTCCGCTACAAGCTTATCAATATAATCGCGTCGTATGCGCAAGCGCACGTCTATCGCACACGTGGCTGTTTATTAATAAAACCGGCGCAGGAGAGCGCGTGTAATGATGTAACGATTGTTATGATGGATTTGTATTACGGGTTTATCGAGTTATGCGACAATATTTTACGATTAGAACACACTGGAAACGTTCTCCCATTTTCTGTTCTACGTCGAAATAGGATTTTTTCAACACCGGCCAATGGCTCCAACATAGCCCTTCATATAACAGCTCAAAAATACTTGAAATTTCAAAATATATCTCTACGATATTTACGATATTTACGTGCGAAAGGTCAAAATAATACAGTCTGTCCCTATCATTAATATATCTATGGTATGAAAACGAAGTAAACCTTAATATGTATTTGTAAAAGATATCGGAATCAAAGATATCTTATAAATACAACTATCTAATCTAAATACAAAAATCTATGTTACTAATACAAAAAATATCATTGTATTATTTTATAAAAATTGTAACAGATTGAAAAGTACTGAAAAGATATAAAACAATCTAAGCATACAAACAGTATATTACATATATCCCATTCCTCGGATACCCGCAAGCTTAGAATACTCACGGGTTTTTATCCAAATAGCGTTGATTTAAAATCGACAATCCTCTAGCCATAAACTGTGATAGAAAGATGACCATAAATGCAGCGACCGGAGTGGCCATAAAAGCATCTGCGGAACGGATGAATCTTTATGGGGACACTGTTCAATATCTAGTCGATGATAAAACGGTAATTACCAATGGATATGAACACATTTATCGAGCGGCGGTAGTTGTCCGAAACAATAATTCTGTTATCGACCGACTCGCAGTGCATGATCGGCGAATACGTACGCCATTCGGAATGCATCCACTTTTTGATTTCCAATTTTAGCATAATAAATCCCAGTTTTGGCACGCTCCAGCCGGTCTTATCGGCATTCTGATCGTGCTGTTCCTCTCTAACGTATCGACCAATCCTTTACCGAGATAACGTGAAATTGGACTGTGAACGGCTAGACGCGCTGGGTTTACGAAGGATTCGAATGTTGACGCTCGTGCGGTACCTTGAACTGCGAAGACAATTCGAGACTCTTTAAGGACTTTAGTACTCTGTTCCACCGGTGTCGTGCACGCGACCAGCGATAGAAATTTTTCTCGCAGGAAACATTACTAGAATCTCAATTGAAGTATGATAAAACAATAAATAGTACTGCTATTCTCGCTATTGATGCCAATTCTAAGTTGCACATCCTAATATTGCTTAATTAATTTGATTCCATACGATCCTGATTATCTAATGCATAAATCTTTACAATCGGTTCAGATATGAATTAATATACTTGAAAGAGTTCACTTTACATAATATTAAGTTAGTCAAGACGACTGTTCACTTAATAAGGCCTTGTTAGTCTTATGGTTTCAGAAGCTGATTAGCTTAAAATAACTACAATGAAAGAAGCCAAGTATTTAAAGTGTTAAGACTAACGTACCTCCTTTAGCGACGCTTCTTTAACATTGTAAAGAGCTTCAGTCAAAGTAATTTACTATACATACAATTCACGTGAAATTGTCATTCTAAATATTCATTTATTCTAATATGATAAATATAATATTTTTATTACTCTAGCGTATATTACAGTTGAATGCGGATAAATATGCTATGAAATATCGATGAAACAATATGTAACCTTTTAGTTCCTAAATAAATAGACGATAAAGCCTTTTTAATTGCTACAGTCATTCAAAAAGACAGTGAAACTAACATACAGACATGAAATTATGTCAATAGTATGGCGCCGTCGGATTAATTGGATTATATGTGGGGTTCTAGGTAAATACTCCAGTCGGGAGGCAAGGATATAATATGCTCGTATATTTAAATTCAAACGGATACAGTTTCGGTATGTATTCGTTTATAATAATGAATGATTTGCCATCTTGCATGGAACTGTTCAAAGTCTGTCAACGGTAATATTTGGCACTTTGGATATCGTCCAATTTTTCAAATTCGTTGTTAGATGAAAAGTGTTCCGGCGAATGACATAAATGGAAATCCCATAGCGCGATGTCAAGCAATGGAAGGGGTAGGAAAAGTAAATTGTCGCAATTTTGTAATTTTATATTAGGCCCAGATTTTTGAGCGCGCAGTAAACTAATATCTTGTTGACAATCGTCAATGAAAAATGACAATAACAATATCGATTGGAAATTGATTAATTAAATCCAGTTGATCACACTGACGTCTGCAATCCCAATTTGTTCAGAACTAATACAACAGTAACGTTTTCTTAATCATTTTTCGTTTCGCATCCATGCGTTACTACTTGAAATAGCTAATAATAAATAATGGAATGTTACAATATTTCTGCATCTAATCTTCATTTCAAATTTTAGACGTCGAAAATACTGGGATTTTGAAAAATGGACGGCTGACTGTCTCTCGACAGCTGATGATATTGGCGTCCGTCCGTCTGCTCAGCAGCGTTTTGATTGAAAGCCAATTTTCCGTTCAAATTGTAAACACAAACATTAAGATTATCTATCCTAATAATAGTCAGCGCATTTAGCATCTGTCAACATAACACTTGATGGAAATGCAGGGAATGTTCACATTATAGTGGTTTCATTGCAAATAAGCATAGTATCACTAAACGGTTAAAACTGGAACAGTAGTGTTTTGAATATTTCGACTGTAAATATATATTTTTTTCCTTAATAACTTAAGAGTTATATAAAATATATTATGATCACATTATAAAGAAAATTCATATCCACTTTAACAGAGCTTCTAACAACTTTACTACTTAGAAACTCTTCGCAGAAGTACTACTTGCTAGTGTTAAAATAAGCATATTGACGCTTCAGCGAAATTTGACGCATGAGTACAATCGTAGCTGCAACTGAGCCAAATATTCTAATTAATGAACCACGAAATCAAGTAGTAAAAGTTTACAAATTCGACGGTTGATACCATACGGAAATAGAACATCGCGATGCTCCACGTGTTAACTGTACGCTCGTGACGGACGCTCTTTCTACGCAGAACGTACGTTACTACGTCGTTCTGATTGCAAGAATCAGATTTCTAATAGCAGACTCGATGCGACTGTGATCTGCCAGTAACGCAAATGCAGATAGATATGTATTTTTAGTCGGAAATAAACTCATTAACTGTACGATTAGTAGCGCTACACTTGATTGTATTACAACGTTACTGGATTTTGTTCATATTACTTCACTTATCGATAAATTGATAATTAACAATGTTGTTGTAATGGTAATATTGTAACACAGACATTGACTTAATGTTATCCACGAGGAGTCAGATGCTAACACGGTTCAAATTATTATAACATGCCGATCACAAACTCCATCCAAACACGATTGATCCTCAAAATCTGAATACTATTAATCTAAAATATCACTCTGATATTTGTACCTAAATAAGTCTGACCGTTTAAGAAATTACTTTCGTCATTTTTAAATAATCAAGTATAGTTCATAAATTACCAATTCAGTAAAACACAATTAAAATACCAATTTCGTTGCTATTTAGGTATCGAATAGTAATATAATGATTTAAGCGTGTTATGTTCGCTTCGCTAATATAGTCAGAACTAAATTTAGAAACAGTATTATTATTGTACACGATACAATACTTTAGATAACAGTAACGTCAAAGGTATACACTGATAGGGTCATTATCTTAACTATGACAAAAGTATACCTAGAAACAAGCGTTACAGATCCGCGAACCGATTATAATTGCATAATGACATCACTATAGATTAACAGCAGCCATATATACGACGTACGACTGTGAGAACAAAAAACGGCTCCGTGAACACTACAGTAATTTTCCGTGAATCGCGCGGATAATTCCAGAGCAACGCACTATATTTGTCCTAACGGAGCTAAATGTGGAAGTGTGCATCTCCCATGCACATGGGAACGCAGTAACAAGCAGCCGACTGTTTATTACATGCCGACCGTAGACGGTCGTTTAACACTACCAAGGGATTTAATTACATAGATAATCGGCACTATATCGTACGACGTACGCATTATTGCACACTCGGCTCGCGAGCCCGTCCGCGCCGTTCCGATCCCGTTGTAGTTCACGGTCAGAAAGCCATTACTGTGATCACGACAAATAGATGCACAAGAGATTGTACATACTTGACGCGAGCGGCTAAACTTACGTACACATATAATTATAAACACATTACCGCAAGAGCTTTACCGTACTGCGAACTTGTACACGATTCTTTTCCGTCGCACGGCTCAACATACGTCTTCGGCTTTTAAGTAAATACCTCAAGAGTGATCCCTTTTAATCTGTACGCGAATTTCGGGCGAAATATAAGGAAGCGCGACGCGAATGCCAATTTACTGAATAGGCCACTCGCTACAGCTTTATGTTTACACACCGTACTGTAAATACATGAGGAATCATGTCGGGAGTCGGGAGAGATAAAGAAGGAAACCTTATGTTTCAAAATTCAATATCACCTTATCTCCCGAGCGATACAGAGGGAAGTAGAAAGGAAATTTCTCGCAGCGGGCGAATGCCGGCGGAGAAAAGGATAAAAGGGGTCGTAATAAAGAAATCATAGACGTCTCTCGTAAGTAAATTGTTTGATATGCGACTCACCGGCGGGGGAGAGAGATCGGATACAAGCAAAGAAATCATAACCGTAGGCAACGAACGCACCAGTGCAACGCAATCACATTAATGACGGCATTACAGAAAAGGGCAAACGCAGCATTATGATTGATGATTCACCATACCGCGTACGCGTAACCCGACCGTCTTAACTATGAACATAAGCACAATATTTATGAAGTTCAACAAAAAGATTTGAACGATTAAAGCAAAATTATTCACAATCGTATTATACTTTCAACGAGTATCTCATTAAACTTGAAATTAGTTACTCCATTCTTAGAGAAATGGCCTTGACTGTCTTTGTATTCGAGTTAATTTGAACTTTTAGCTGTTAGATCAAAGATACTAAAGTTTAGTAGCTACGTACTCGAGCAAAGAGCCTCTTTCTTTCATTTCCACTCAGAGGAGGATGTCAGAACTTTTCTTATCCCGAAAGCTGGTGTTCGGGAAATGAGTCGCATTACAGAGTCAATAGACTCCGTAAACCGAAGCGAACGGTCGATGAGATGTTCTATCTCGTAAACCTTCTAACTTACGATGTATTTGGAATGCGAAACAGACTTGAGTTTAAACAGTTCCCAACGATGTCACAATAATCAAGTCCGATTAGTGTTATCATCTGTTTGCGTGACTAGCGTCAGAAATCGGGAGTTACGGTTCAATACAGAATGTAATAATATGGACTTGATATTCAAAGCGTATCTGTCAAAAGTTCGCGCGACTTGGACAATTCTTGAAGTATGGAAGTTTGTTGCGGCTCCCATGTGGTTCTTTTGCTTGAATGTTTCGACGTCGATTTTCGCGTGCCGGGAAACCGTTGTCGCCAGATGCGATGCACCCAATCAATAAGTTTGCCCCAAAACGGACGCAGATGCGATTCAACCAAACGTGAGCTAGCACCCGACACTGTGTTGCGCGAATTGAACTTTTTATAGCCCACCGACAAAGTGTTCGAGTTTTCGACGTTGTAAATGTAAAATTTATAGCTCACATGCGCTTAATAAAAACTATCCACGGGCTCGTAACATTAGCGAGTCAAGTGCTCGAAATGCGAGTGCGCCCTGCGTTCGTACGGCCAGCAATGATACTCACGAGTTCATTACAAATTACTTTGTGTATCATAAAGGTACCATACATCATTTAACACAATTATGAACTATTCATGCATCACTGCATTCAATAAGATGAATCCACATAAAGCGGATCACTTTAACTCGAGGAGAGTGCAGTTCAGAGTTAATGTTAGTACGCTATTTTGATGCCATTGGCGGGACTAAAGAATATTATTATGAGTAGTTCCAGCAGATGTGCTCAATTATGGATCACCGGCAAACTGTCGTTTATGTCAACGAATACATCTGAACACACCATATCGAATTCCACGTCTCGTTACAGTGTATGCTATTAGCACGAGTCCCGGTGGTACAGATGCGTCCGAAGACAGTGGACAGTGTTTGTGCAGTGTGCGGTCCATCTTAACGTCCCAACGGGATACAGAGTAAATATTGGCGGTGTTGCTGGCAGCGATAACGACCTGCTACAGAACAGGGCGAGCTGGAACGAAAACCGCGTGCGAAGTGACTTGCTGGTTGTTATGATCGATATGTAAACCGCCTTCTCCCCGTGCCAGACATATTATTTTAGTTATATTTTTGGTATGATCGGTACGAATTTGCCATTTTAATTTTTCTTCTTCGAATATAACTACACAAAAGTACAAACTTGATTGTTAATATAACTTGATGAATTACATTATAACCCCACACACGATTGAATAAACAAATACTTAATAGATCACAAAAATCGAATTGGCAGAAAGACAGAAAGAAAATCTTTGTTTAACGGTAACTATATTCCAATTGAAAATGTGCATTCAAAAATTCATCACTAGCAAATATCGTATAAAATTGTAGCTGGTAACCGTATTTAAACTCGTATAAACAAAACCCGATCAGATTGCATAGTAAGAAAAAAACAAGAACTTTCTGTAGACGCAGTTCACAGAATCCCAGAGGAAGAACTGAGCAAATATTGGCGGCGTATTACCGGGAGTAACGAGTCACTTCTGAACTAAACTAAACTTGGGTAGCTTTTACCGCGCCGTAAAAATCGGTCACGAGGGAGTTGGGGAGTTCCTGAACTTGAATAATTGTAATTTAAGAAAAACGTGAAGTTGATCCTTTTAAAAGAAAATTGTGTATTTACGTACGTACCGATAATTCTCCATATTCGCCGTAATTGTATCCGCAATATAACATCTTTGAACCATTCTAAACGAATATTATAATAGGTATAGTACATGCAACGTGGATTTAAACAACACTATGCTCAGAACCGAAGGTGCCAATACGCACTTATCGGTGAGTAGTCTTATAAATAAACCAATTAGAGGGAAAATCAATGCTATATGCACCTTTCCTCGATTTAAATCAAACTCGAGCAAAATATGTTTACAAGTGTGATCGAATTCAGATGCACGGCCGTAAATAGTAATTGAATAAAATTATCGGCCTTTTCAAAGCCAACAAACTCCGCTTTACTCCGAGCACTTAGAAGCTCCTAAATATTCAAAGCGAACGGAGCCTCCACACGTAGGTACCTGTATCCTTGTCTAGAAAAACAACTTTACGACAAGTTATTTACATTTCAATACAGTTGGGTATAAATTCCGTAAGCCGGGTGGTCTTCCGTGCTCTATTTGCAAATTTATCTTTCACCGTAAGGGGGGCAGTAGCAAAAAAGTTTCAATGGAGACTGTCGCGATGACGCCATATTTCGCTCGGTTTTCTTCATAAATCGTTAGCATGGAGCGATGTACATACAGGAGCTCGCTCGTTCAGGAATTCGGCATTATCTGTTTCAGACGCTGCTTTAAAATCATGTCAACGCGAAGTATGTTTGAAATTTCTTGCCGCTCGTTCTTGGCTCGGCGTCCGGTCGCCGAATTTAACAAATAAATCTTTGGGCAATTCTCTCGACGCAAGTCGTTTTGTTTCACGTCGCGTTAAATCAGTTTTTCTATCGAAAACTTGTCCAGTATTTAACAGCTATCTCGACTAACACGATAATTGCCTTTCGCTAGAAGGGTCCCAAATTCGATTTGCGTCCGACCGAGTGATATTGGCATATAGATATTTGTACTGGTCTGGGTGTATTTTCCAACTGAATGGATGTTTTGGCTCAGAATGTGTATTTAATCTTTGTAACCATATACTTGACTTTATGTCCTATAAAGACGTCTTTAGACTGGGTTTTATGTAAAAAGCTGCGAGAGAACGTTACATAAATATAATTAGCAGGGTCATTTTATAATGTCGCCGTTGAGATACGAGTACGCTGTTTTACAACTATCATTACTGTTTCCAACCTGCATATCTGCACAGACATTGAAAAGGCATATAAAAGTAATTCTCTTTAGCAATTTATTATGGAAACATATAGTTGACTCGATAAACTGACTGAGGCCGGATATTGGAAAAGACAACTTATTTTCCCTTAAGAGAACAAATCAAATCAAGTTTTGACATACTGAAATCCGAATGTAGCCGTTTCCATGGAAACATTCACTTTGAAGTTAACGCAGATCCGTAATAATAAATATTAACAAGAAATCCCTAAAACATTTTCTTAATTAAGTGGAAACAATCCAGCCGTTCTAATCAAAAAGGTTGCTTGAATAAATGGTACATATTTAATTGTAGCCGTTGCCTGCTATCGTGAAACAGAAGTCTCAGACGTCAATTAAGAGCTGAATTTGAGCGATCTTGTCTTGTGAATGTGTAATTACGGCCCCAAAAGCGTGGCTCGCTTGGCGTTATTGAAAATTGAGTCTAAAGCGAGACTCATTTGTAATGTAGCTCTGATTACAGGTCCCCGTGTAACATTAATTTTCTATGTAGACATCAGAATATTTCAACCGCCGGATGAAAATTAAAAGACCGACGTTTGGACAAAACGTTCTGAATAAAATATAATGAAAACAAAAGATATTCATTCATTGGAAAAGCCATTTCTTTATCAAAACATTTTAAGGGTGCAACGTTTGAAATGTAGGTTTCCCCCCTAACTTTTAGTCAATTTACTTCATTAACAAGACTGTCAGAAACAATAATAACTTTGTAACGAAGAAGAAACTTCGGGAACTGCTCTCGCCGATTTCAAAAACTCTTTCAACGCTTGAAAACTTTTAAAATCACTTTTTAGATAAATTACGTTCCATAATAGATTTTGTATGGCGTAACAAAAGGGTGTGTAGTGAAAGAAATGACTAACTCTACTGAAGCACGTCGCGTGAGAAATATTGTTAAAGATTCTATACTGGCTCGAGCACCATTCGTTTGAGGCACTTCGACGTATAATGGGGTTTTAAAATTCTCAAATCTCGCCGCTTAATATATTTTTGACATGAACGAGCCACGGACGGGAGTCGCCCCTCTCGAAACGGCCCGAGGCGAGAGCGCACAAGTTAAAGGCGAGCAACTACAATTTTTTTAAGTTCAAGGCCACATAGGCAATTGTGTTTATTGCGCGTGTATCGCTTCCTCTCGCCGACACGCCGATATCACGATCGGTGTTATTACGTTCAACTATTTTATATGTAACATTTAATAAGAAACTGGCAAGTCCGTCGCAATCGGTCCCCAAAACGGTTATATCATTTTCCTTCGATCCTTTTCAAGATGGTCCTTCTAACCGGATTATATCAAAGTGCCGGTCGTTCGCGAAATTGATTTTAGTTACAAGCGGTGAACGTGTTGTGTATCGGTGAGGCCGAGTGTATGAAACGCGCACTCATTTAATGGAGTCGCGGGTCGATTTGTTTTTCAAAATATTCTACGAAGGACACTTCTGATTCATCTATTGACTCGTATTGTTTTGAAAATACCACTTTTATGGTTCGAGTCGCGTTAATTACTAAAACAGTACGCGAAGCCAAGTACAGTTTAGCGGAAACGTTATATACACAGAGAATACTTATAACTTCTATTTGCATTAATGCGCGAGCAACCCGCTCGGACTTGTTCGCGGGGTAATATGTAATACGTTTTGTTTATAATAAGCGGTTTGCACGCTAACTGCTTAATAGCTTCTAATCCAGGTTACTTAGTAACTAAACCGCAATAATATATATCCAGTCAGTTCAGTATTATTGTTATTACAACCAGTAATTACACTTGCTCTAGCGCGAATGTCTAATGAGTTTGAATAAAGATGCATTTGAATCTCAATGTCAACAATCCGTTGAAATAGATAAATAAAATAAGACACTTTACGGCTTCCTCTTAGTAACGGTTAATTTACATCAATGTTTTAATATATGATAAGAGTATTCTTAGCGGATATAACAACGCAAGTCCTTTTAGCGCAGAAAGATAATAGGAATACATTATTGTTATAAATAAATACGTAGCTACGATAAACCTTTATCAATAAAAAAACGGTGGGTCAGTCCATCAGAGCCAACAATAACTATATTCATGTTTACCTCCACGATAAACGTGTTTGAACCGGTTCGTATGACATGTTGCGTCCTGTCCAAATGCGTTCCTGTTTAGTCATCTGCTGGTCACACTTCAAGGCTTTAACAGTATTCCGGATACTGTTTTTATAACTATTTTCTATATTTTACACTTATGATGCACTATGTCTCCCTCATGACCCCAGAAGATTATACACGTTTAGGATAATCAGTAGACTAATTTTCTTCACTAATTGTTGTAACATTAATTGATGTTGTTGTTATACATAATTAGAATTGGGTCAAACGTGTCACTGTCGCCTGAATATAAAATAGGTAAAGATATTGAAAAATCACTAGTCATCGTACATCTGGATTACCTATTGATTTGTATTCTTTTTATTTTTCTATCAAAACATAACTTTAATCAACTTTTTCTTTTGTTTTGTGAGCATTGTCTTCGATTTAAAGTAGAGAATGATCGACATCGATTAAAAAAACCTGACAATGCTTCAAGATTAATCAATGTACAAGGAGTGCATCGTATGATCTTATCTGTTTTAACCCACCGAACTGGTTTGCGAGACATTAATATTGATTTAGTAGGTACAATATACCCGCTGATCGAAGTGGTGGGTACTGTAGGTGAATCGTTTAAGGTGACACTGTCCAGAAGTTGTTTTGTAGTTATTTATTTGTCTGCAAATCTTGTTTTGCGTAATGATGTAATAATCTTGATTTCGTATCAAAATGCTATACAAAGTTTTGGCGGCAAGCAAAAGGTAGTGATCATAGATTAAAAATTAAAAATATTTCTGCGCATCATACATGAATTTGTCCTGAGTGGGAGTCGAAGCCACAGCCATTGGCCAGACACGGGTCAATTTCTTACGCGTCTTTTGAATTATAACTCGTATTGAACACATTATAGTAAGTTAGAAACATTTACTCGACGACTTCACAGATTGTGCCGAAGTGTTTCCATTGCAGCGTACCCAGCGTACGTCGTAACTTCGTGCATTGCAGTTAGTTTTCGACTTAATGGTAATGGATAGATTATATATATGAATTTTGATAGCGCGTTAAGCGAATTTAATGGTACATACTACACTCGCGGGCAATAACGTTCGAACAGTCTTTTGAGCGAAACGAAAGCAATTTTTATTGCCCAACTTCCTAAAAGGATACTCTCAATTTTGTTTTTACGTCTGCCCGGACGTAACTTTTGAATGGAGGTATGGATTCCGATGAGCGTTTTATGTCTTTTAAAGCAAGCTCCCGTAGAGGACCGTTACTCCGATTTAATCACTTTCTGGACCAGGACGGAGCGGTAAGTACCGATGAAGCGAGAATTCGCAGACACATCGGAAAACTAATTAACACTGACAAAAACGAACGAAGATTTAACACTGATAAAGTTTTATAAGCACTATTAACAATCAACATATGTATTCACAATTTTATACCATAATACCATAAGACCATAGAAGAAAAAAAAATAAACACTTAGTACATGTAAATATCGATATTCAAATTTATAGTGTAATAGAATGATACGGCACTATTGGGACTTTAATGCTAGGTAAGATGATAAAAATTTGTTATCAAACAATACAGATTATAAATATTGACGTTTTGTGTACATGATGATGCAACGGTTAGATACTAATTGCATCATTATTAAAATTGTTTAAATTATTACGCTACCTTAACTTTAAGAATAAAATATTTTTTTATCACGAAGATGTAAAAGAAAAATGTATGTGAAAAGAATTTATATAACAAACGCCATTGACGTCATATATTTTCTATATAAATAAAGCTTTAGAAGAACTAGAAGACGGCGTAGTAATGAGGCCTTAATTGCTAAAACCAGTGTTGTTGATCGAAACGGTAATGACCATGAAACTGTTCGTCCTAATTATGTTGTTATAACTTAGCTTAATGATGACGAAGATACTGATTCAACGAAACCACTAAACAAAGTTAAACATAACAGTACACTAAGAAGAGAAACTTAAATACAAAGTATGGAAGAGAACTATCGCTGATTAATATTTATTTTATTCGCTGTAATAATGCCCATCGTCGAGCATGTTCATATACATGTAGCTAACATCTATTTCTTTGATGTATGGGAACAAGTCACTAAGTAAGAAACGACAATTTTGTACGTAGTTTTATGGTCAGTAGCAATGACCGAAGAAATAAATCTCGGCTAACAACCAACCAATGAATAGTATTGACCTGTCTGCCTATATCTCTTAATGACTTAGACCGTACCTTTCGCTGTAAACTATAAACCTTCTAATTGAAGTAACTAACGACGTACCGGGTAGCCGGTATCGTGCATTTAGAGAATACGACAATTCTATGAACGAGATAAATTATGAAGCTAGATTTCTTAGGGATCTTACGGTAATGTATTTAATTAGATAAATATTGTTGTTGAAAATACTGGCGACAAAGCCAACGTTAAATAATGGAAAGCTAAATGTTGGTATACAATTAAGGTCTTGTTTATTTATTTACTTTCCTAATAGATTTAATTAGGAATGAGACGGAACAATTTTGCGATTTGCTCACTCCGTACCAAGAGCATTTTTACGTAATTTGTATATATAACGAGATACCATATCATGTCGATTAATCTTATTTAGTTCGCAATATTCAACATGATATATATTTGCTTAGAAAACTGTTATAAGCGAGATCCTTATTAACTTAGAAAATTGTCACGGCGGTTCAGTTATATAGGGAATTTTGAGATCCGCTAAGGAAATTCGAGGCGGGTGATTAATTTCGCCGGCAACCAGGGATTTGCCGTTCGTTCTCGGCTCGGAGTCACGCTACGCGCGATGTAAATCATCCAAATGCCGCGCTGCGTAGCCGTTTGGGGTTGCGGAAACAATTTGGGAGAAACAAAATCATGTGATATTGGGGTTCGGGGAGAGTAATGCCTGGCTTTAACTTACGAATTCATGATTATTAGTTGTTAAAATAAAAAGAACACCAGCAGAAAGAGTATGAAGCGCAAAATTAAAGCATTCAGTAACTGAAATGGAAAATGTTTTACCATACAAGTATTTGATTAAAAGCTTTTAGTAACAAGACGCTAAAACCGAAAGTGTTACAGTTAAATAAAATTCCTTCAACTCTGCAAATGCTTTAAGAAGATTAAAACTAGAAATTTACTTTGCTCAGAATGAAAACAAAAAGCTTTTCGCCATCTTCCTCTATCTGTTCGACATACGACGAGTAAAGTGAAAGCGATAAAACGTTTCAAGTTGTTGATGCTATCAATGACCATGAGAATAGCGGCTATCCGTCTGCTCATACCATCAAAATATTTCTGTTCACAAATGACATTAACAATGATTAACTCGCTGTTGTAAACGTTAAGAATTTCTACGTCGCTGCTATTTCCTCGCACGTTGTGCAACATGCGAATGAGATTTCGTCTCACACACCAGATCCCGGTGCACTTAAAAATTTATGAAACAAATGGACGGAACCCGAGTCTCTGGAGGATCGCGCCTGGCAGGATTTTTCGTAGTTAGTTGCAACGTGTTTAAATTTTAACTTAAACGGGAATGCTCAACTCGAAACACGCCACCGGAGCCGGGTGTAAAGAATTTTGTATAGACTCTATTCCGCTTCGCTATTTGTTAATTAAAATAACTAATGTATGATTCAGTGCAGCGTTTTACAGCACAGGCAAATTGATTCGTAAAGCGATTTCAACTGAAAGTTTAATATCAAGAAGAGAAAGTCATAATTAAATTCGTTCATTTGTTATCCACGCAGATACACGTGACGACACGTCAATGGCACTTCGAAGACCACCCTTTAAAACAATATGATGTCAAAAATATACCATTGCGTTGTTATGAACTTAAAAAAATAAAAATAAGTAATCAAGCAACGATGAATAAAACACGGATCATAACACAATGATCCTAAAAAACAACAAGAACCCTTAATTTGTTAAAGAAGTGTATCATCATCATAAAGGAACTGCACAAAAAGAGTATTAGAGTCAGGGCGGATAAGCAATAATTATTACCTGAGATTTTATGAATGTTCATTGTCCGTCCTACTTTTTCACAGGGCAGGGCTTTGTATGCCTTATTGTCTCGAAACTTGTAATTTTACTTCTGTCTTTTGCATAATTCCTTCGAGCTTATTCCATAATACCGGTTCTAAATCCAGACATTATTTTCTTGGATAACATAAATGATGGCTTTCGGATTTGAATTTAAAGAATCAAGGGCGAACCGTAAACTTTCTAATAGCACTTCAGCAAAACTTGGGTGAACGCAAGGGAGACTTTTTCCAATTCAATAAGTGGCTAATTGTATAAAAGAAGCTGTCCACAAGTTAAACGGGTAACACGATTACGAGAGCGAGTGAATATCAGGGAAGAAGTTGCGAGACAAGAAAAGTTGGACGGCGTTGTGAGTACACACGAACACAGCGGTGTCGACACGACTTTTGTTATTGGCCGGATTATTAATGTAATTGTTTTAACGAATTAATTTTCTAAATCCAAATCGGAAAAAACAGACGATCGAAAAATGGTGGATGATTTTACAACTTTCATCTGTGCAGTGAACGACTATAACGATCTCAATCATTTTACATTCTAATTATTAGTAGAAGATAATAATAATATAAATAACAATAAGATTTAATAGAAAACATTCAACTCTTATAGTAAAATGATACAGCGATTGGATTTGGATTTAAGAACTCATAATAAGGAATGTAGATTTGATATATAAATAGTTCAATAATAATTCCATTAAGAGTCTATTGGGATCGCGCCGTACATTCGAACTCAGTATTATGTCTTAATCTAATATTTTATGTGAAACCTCTTCAAAGATGTTTCATATCATGAATATTATAATATTAGTCGGATTGTATACATCTGTAATCCACCTGCCAATGTGCTTTTGAAGATGAATTCACTGGCTACAATATTTTTATAGAGCTAATAATAGATTAATCTCAAACTTCCTATTCTTGGTATTAACTTCATTAAATCCAAAAGCTATCAACTGCGTCGGCTTACAACAAATTAATTACTAGTCCCGTTTTCGTTACAGAGGTATTAGACAATTCCAAAGCCCGATCCCACGCTTAATCGGTAACTCGCCTCTTATTGAAATCATTGAAAAGGTTTTTAATAAGGGTATTAGATATATCACCTCTTTTTCTCCGTTCAAGCGAATCCATTCGACTCTGTCGACAATGACCTTTAGAACTTTTATTTCGTTCAATTGAAACCGGTTTCTTCTAAGGCCAGTACCCGCTCGTTGCTATAACAGTATTACTATTAGAGTCGATTTCTCAAGTACAATGCAACTCTAGCGAACCGTATGAGACTTCGTTGAAATCCCATACTTTTTAGCAATTCGAGTTGTTCGTAAATTATTTACAGATTGAATATATCCAATAACGACGGCTAGGCATTGTACGCTACTCTTAGTACTAATCTGAATAGAAATAAATCTGTTGTGTGTTCAAATTTATTTCAAATTGTTTTAAACAGTAAAATGGAATTACGAAAGAAAGCAGTCCTAGAAAATTAAAAACAAATTTATATGCAATAATAAATAAAACTTAAGTTACAATTTCAATGTTTTAGTAGCGAACACATGCTGACAAGATATCTGAAACGAGTTACATACAAACATAAAAACTCGATTCATTTGTCATTTCAAAGGACGATTTTATCGCTGTTGTGTTTTACGAAAGATTTATGAACGTAAGTCTACGTAAACTAATTATACTTGATATAACAAAAAGCGGTGTAGTTAACCGAACACTTTAAAGACTATTATTTAAGAGCAGAAACAAATTGCCAGCATGCAATGAGCCGTATAAACGAATTAATTACGCCATAAACCCATGGAGTTGATAAGGAAGGGGGCCATAAAGAGAAATGAGTAGATGCTCAGAGAGATTCTAGTTTGTTACGGAGTCGTTGCACACAGGACGATGCTATTGAATTATTTACTATTCTTCTCAAAATTTGTGCCGTTACTTGTAGAGTTCTCCATTGTACATAATTAAGTTATTCACCTTGTCCAAAATATCTTTTCATATCATATACACCATTTTCAACTTTTGTCTATCGCGGAAAAAGTTTCTTCCTGTGTGCCGATACACTCAACAGAAAAAGTAATATTGCATTATTTAAACGGCAACTTGCTGTTCCTGAGCTATATTTTTCGTCTAAACTAAGTTTCGAAACTCATTTGCTAATGTGTAGATCTTAAAATGGCTACCTAAACATAATTTCCAGGTGTAATTTTCGAATGAAGTCGAATACTCGCTACTCGTAACCAATGAAACCGGCCCTTGTTAAGAAATTTCTTTTTCGAAAGCACAGATGACGGCATCTTGCAATTTGAGCCAGTCGTAAACTTTATGATTTTCAGTGTTCCGTGGCACAAGGGTGATTGACGTTCATTAATAACGGAACATCATTGGCAGATTTAAAATATCCATGTTTATAATTGAAAGGAGGAGAATCATTTTCATCTTTAACCCAGATAAGCCTGAAACTAAAATTTTCTGAAAATTTTGAAAAAAGTTACATTATTTAGTTTATTAGATCTTATGCAACATAAAAAAAATTATGAAAAAAAAATTAAGTGTAAGGCTTTCAGGGAAACAGC
>DWUN01001120.1:0-18029 GCA_018249975.1 Passova gellias
TAAACCTTCCTCTTCAATCACTCTATCTATTAAAAAAAACCGCATAAAAATCCGTTGCGTAGTTTTAAAGATTTAAGTACACATAGGGATATAGGGACAGAGAAAGCAAATTTGTTTTATACTATGTAGTAAAAAATAAGTAACATCACGCCTGTAATCCCCGAAAGGGTAGGCAGAGGAGTGTAGTACATGTACTATGTAGTGATACCTAAAAATATGATACTGCTTTCGACAATGTTAAAAATATATTTTTATCGTCAACCATCTAAATCATACAACGTATATTATATATTTTATCTTATTCTTACTCCTTAATGCTACTATGTATTAACTTAAGTAGATACTACATTATACGGTGTAGTTTTCTGTCTTAAAATGTTCAGAAGACCAATGCAAGTAAATACGTATTTATTAAAACCTTTTGCAACGCATATTTATCAATGCAAATTCATTTCATTCAAATTAATACGCTTGTAACGCACGTACCCATGTTAATGACAAGTACCCAATTCGTCAGATATTACTCGGAATTGTTTACTATCTCAGACGGATAGATACTGATAAATTAGGATTAAAGTTACAATTTTATGATAATATTATCTGATCTAATTAATAATATTTTCTGATATGTTACTAATTGATACCAATAACTACTCAAGGTTTACCGACCTCATATGAAATTTTTTCAATTAAATTATTTTTATTCCTCTGATCGATTCGACTCATCAATATTTGCTCCATCCTCAATGAAGTACCTCGTATTATTATCGCGTTGTTAGATACATACAAAAGCTAACTCAAGAAGTCTCATAATATATTCATGAAAGTCTAAAGAAACTTTTGACCACAACCCAATAGCGCAAACATTTGCTACAAAAATAAAGACGGTGACCGATTTTGTGAGCCTATTTTCCAAACACTTCTATAAGATGATTCTTTTTAAGATAGATTAAATGTAATATGGTAGTCTAGTAAGTAATTATAAAGGTATTATTAGCGCAATGTACATTTTGTCTATGGAGCAATATGCAACAATAGATCACTGTTTTGATCCGTTTTAATTATTTTATATTCCTATAAAATCATAAATATTCTTATATCTGTTTAATCCCTACGCGTCGAGCTTCCCCACTTTAGTTGCTATACATGTAGCAGCGATATCCTAATGTATATCTTAATTGCAATATAAGGTAAATTGCTCACCTCTCTCTTTTACCTAATGAAAGTATTTAATTACTAAAAAAAGAAGCTATTAATTACGGTTCTGTGTTAAAAATAGAACATTGATGTCAATTTTGACAGCCATTAAGCTAATTAAAATAAAGTTACTTAATAAAAAAACGCTCAATGTTAAAATTCATTTCATTTATATTCTTATGAACGCAATGTGTAATATAAATTAATTAACTAAGTAATTTTAATTGAATAGACGTAGATGCTACCATTATAATTGTAAGGTAACTAAGCATAGATTTGAATACAAAATTTTTAATTTATGTACGCAATGGACGCTTAGTTATTTTATGACATTTTCACATCAAACATCAGTTGAATACGCAATTATATAAAAATATGCACATAACTATTATTGAATGCTCAGTATTTTCTTGACTTCATCAGTTTAAATTTTTTAGAAAATTTTAAACTATTGTCCGAAGAACGCATATAACATAGGTATCAATTTAGTCCTTGATACTTGGACTATTTTTTGAGTCACAACTGCTTCTACGAGACGGATCCTAATTGTTACTAAATGATTCTGTAGAATTAAATTTAATTGAAGCTTAAAAATAGTGAGAGTTGCCAAATTAAAAAAAAGACTTTCTAACGTAGAATTTTGTAATAAGGAAAGCATAGATGAACATCGAAGAAATACAACCTTTAATAGAGATGACAGGCTGTTATAAGCTTAGGTAATTGTAGTGTATGTTATTGTCGCACGTTATTGTCCCTGTTGGCCTTATTATTATCCCACCCATTCCAGACTCGATGATCCTTAGCACAATATCGTTCTCATTTCTATATAGAAATTAAAGTCAAGCTTTTCCTTACCTTCTTGTGACTATTAGTAAATTACAAAAACCCAAACATGCGGTATTATTTTAAATCTGTCTGACAGTTTTGCCCGGGCTTATTTGCAAAGCGGCTGAACCGATTTTGACTGGACTTTCATTGGTTCAGGTTAGAATAGAAGAGAGAGGCGATCTATCACTTAACTAAACAAACTTGTGTTAATTTATCAATGTGCAACGCGACGGAAACTTATTATACCGATACCTGAATCACAGAGCTCTTTAAAAGAGTCCGTGCACTGGAAACCCCGAATGCGTTTCAAATTAGTTACTGGTCCATGAAGTGTGCTTGTTACCTGGGCTCACAGCGGCGATGGTCTGTGCTGTGGCGGTCTGTGATAAAAGGGTCTCGGCGCTCTGGTGCTGCACGCCTCCAGCCACCGCCTGTGCCGCCAGCGACTTGCGAGGGTCCTCCCAAGTCGTCGTCTTGGTTATATGACTGGAAATAAAACATGTTTAAATTAATAATTATAAAACAGCTTATTAGCAATTTTTTTAATTGACAAATTACTATAATATACCACTAAGTTATGTAAATAATTATATATCTACGTATGAAAGAATTACAGCAACTAGAGTTCAATCATGAAGGTCTACAAATAAGTAACAAATAATCCTAGACGTTTTAATAGTAAACAAGTACTTCACAGTTTTTTAAGTATTTGGACAAGTAACCACCACGACAAAAAGAAAGCATTATGTTTAAATGTACGTGTATGAATTAACCTGTAGAATTCCGTAATAGTTTAAACAACATTTACACAAAGCGAATGGTTAATCGTTTAATGATAACATAACGGAGTTTTGCAGTAATAAGGCGAACACTGAAACTGCGCGTGAGTTGATTATAGCATCTGAGATAAAAGGCGTGGCGCGAGCCGAATCTCCACTTAGCGGTCGATGTGACCAATTTGTAGGTAAACCGGACACGCCGTGCGACCTAGTGAATATACACTCACCGTCATCAACGATTCTTTTACTTTCTTCACTGAAAGTAGGCAGCGTCTCGTCTGCTTGCACTCAGACAACACCTTATACATATCGCCGAGGTTTTATTTATTGCCCAGCCGTGGTTTCCTTCGCGTTAGTTTATAAATAATGTACGCAGTACCAACACGACATAACACTGTCTCATAGCACGATACGTGTCAAGATTGTTTTAGAAATGCAATTTACTGTAAGCAGAATGTACGTTGTAGAAGGAAAATGGTATTTTTGTGAAAGTTTCTATATTAATAACGAAAACAAAACTGCGCTTTATTATGGGTTCCATTCACAAAAGAGTAGAAAAGGAAATAATTTTGCATTGGAAAGCGGGTTGAGGCATAGCCATGATGAATCGATTTTTACGGTGCGGTAATGAACTTGGCTGCGGTATCAGCTGGCCGGTATGACGCTAACAACCTTTGGCCAATGTAACGATAATTCCTAAGCATACACCTGCACAACCTTTTTCGATTAACATTATTTCCTTGTAAATTGTTCAATAGGATAGCGCATACGCGATTACATATATCAGTAATACAGTGTTCACATTTATACAAAGTAATTGCGTCGTTGATGCTACAAGTTGCAAAATAATCCTTAGTAACATTTTTTATTCGTATCATTACAAATAAAAGGTACAAAATGCGCTATCTAAATATTTAATAAAAACTGCATGTTAACGTTAAGATTTTTCTTTTAAGTGAAAATTGGAAGTGTAATCATATGTCACATCTGAAGTAAAAGTAATGATGACTACAGTTTGGAGCGCAAGTAAGCGAACAGTGCGAGGAGAGACATTGGCGCGGCGGCGGCGCGGCGGTGCGGCGCGGGACGGTGCGGTCGCGTGTAATTACAGTACGGAGTACGGAGCGCGCAGCACAGCCTTCCGCGAGAACAGCTCCGGTTGCATAACACCGCCCCTCGAACTGCATTACATTTTGGACATGGCATTTGCTAATAAGATAACATTTTGTATTAAACCTGTATCATTGACCGGTCTATTTAATTAAACGTGAACATATTATGAATCGTAGGTACTATGAAATATGTAAAAACAGGTTCTTAACGTTTTTAAGTACACAAATTTTGACAGGCACGCAATAACTTAATACATGGCAAGGACTTTGTACGTATTGAATTTCCTTTTGGAATGTTCTTCCTATACCTATATAACCTGATTTTTTGAGTACGTGTATAAACATGACACGTCAAACAGAATTGGTTGTTTGTTATTACAGCCATTATCTAAAGTTCGCCTGGTGAATTCAAGAAGGCTAGGTTTTTACTTAGGGCGAGGTATTGGGTTTAATTCGAATGTAAATATCCCGTACACCAATATCCCGATTGGGCAACGATATTAATGTAAATATACTGGTATCGTAGTACCTCAGTATTGTACCGCCTCCGAACGCCAGCTTGCCGCCGATCACAACGTTACAGAGCTCGTCATCCGAGCATGTTTGTACACAATACCATTATTTACTCACACCGTCGAACTGCGTATCATCGACGCTTCTTAGTAATAACCGGCTCGAATAGACAACAGAACATGTGTCACATGAATATTATTAACGAACAATTTCGTAGATCGTAAGCTCGCTATAATTAGACCGACGATTCCTGATTGAATACACGTCACACGAACCTCCTACTCTACTTGGAAACGCGCTTAAACATTCGAAGCCATTGCGACAAAAGCGCTGACCGTTAACGTTTCAAATTAATAAATTAAATTACACGTAATACCGGGGAAAATGAAATAGAAGCGGAATAAATAAGACCGCGCCGACTTCAAAGTGAACGATTGTGAATTGCGTGACGCATATGACACTCGGGGAAATTACAATATAAATAGAGGCGGTAAACAATCGCCAGATGACAACGAGCATTGAGAAACAGAATGTCTTTCTCTTGCGAAGGCCTTCCACTCTTACACAATAGACGGCTGCAGTTTCTCGATAGCACAAATACATGCCACCACCGCCTAATAGGGTTGTCTCGAACAAAGAGCTTATTGAGAACGCTGTAAGCTTCATTAAGGAGCATATTTTTAATAAGCTCGTTCTTGTATAACGTGATAACAACTTTTATAGAAAACAAAAGAGGAAAACATGAAGTACGGTAGCATCTGAATGAAAACTTACTTTAATCTATTCAGAGGTACATGTGTGTTGTTATTTTATATAAATGTTAATTTAATTTGTTTTCCACCTCGTATCGTTCCGGAAGCCAGAGATCTCGTTTAGCTAGTTGGAGCAGGAACTAGCCGCACCTGACCCGGCACACATTGTCGTTAAGGCGTGTTACACATGGACGACTGCGTTTGTCTCGTTTCCACACAACTCCGCACGGAAGTTTCAGTAACACCAATACCATCTTGGACCGGTTAATTAACTATTTTAGGGGTTGTTATAACAAATATTCGCAATGACCGATTTCCATATTATGTTTATTATTATGTCTTTAGATTTAACAAGGTTCTCCATTAAAAGCTTACTTCTGTCGTTAGCCTTTCGACCATATTCATTATATTTTTTTTTATTATAAAGATAAGACGAAGTTATACAATGTAATTACTATAATTCCTGTAAATAAATCAAGCAAGTTTAAATTGACTAAATTGTGTTGCCTTTGAAAAGTAATGTAATGTAAGGTAACTTATATTTATATATTTGAATGATGTTAAGCGTATAGTATAATTTAACGAAGAAATGTTGTTTTATTTTCCAGTTGATATATTCAGAATATTCGATTTATATGAAACATACATGTAAGTATATCAATACCACGAAAATAATTTAAAATACGTTTTCTATTCCTTAATACACGTATTCAAAACTATTTGCATGGCGGTTTATAATGACTATATAACAAAAAACCTACTTTATTACGTATTTAAAAATTTAAATGTATCGCTATGCATTTGTTTTCTATTCAAAAACAATTGAGCTCTGCTTTGCTTTGAATGTATGAGGAACATATCTTTTATGTGTAGAAATAGATAAGCCTGTTATAATTGTGAACATTAAAGCTAGATATCGACGCGGAAAGTCGCGAGTGCAGTTAGTTGAGACAGCCGGATGAGCGTCATGTTCGACGCATCCTCCTTTGCCGCGCAATCTTCAACGCGAACGTACACCCAGCAAGCTCGAAACAAAGCGGTTTATTTACTTCTCGAGACTGATTACGTAACCGCACGAATTACGCGGTTACCGCTGTACATTAATTTCGATCCCGGAAAGCGAACAAATCGGGACAACGGTTAATAGTAGGCAGTTATCGCGACAGCCATTCTGAATGGTGTGTCTGATTGTTATTATTTGTATCATTTGATAAATGAGAGTGAGCGAATTCTCTTAGAAATTTGTACATGAAAAAAATTCACATGAATACTATTTACCTGGCATCCTTCAATGATTCATATTTAATACACATTTAGATAAGTATTAAGAATTATAGGCAGACAAACCTTGATTCCACTATAATATATAGTTTGTTAAACATTAATATTATTATTAACTACTCAAACGACATATCAATACACGTTACTGTTATTACAAGAATTTCGGCTACTACCAGCTCTATGAATGTTATAAGTTATAACCAAACCAAATAAACCAAAACTTTTGTAGTTGAAAACTCTTGGCTCACATATGGTACAATCATATTTATATTAGTATTCGAAACAGTAGGTAATAAAGTTATCGCATTGGAAACTATTAAGATTAGCGGCTTAACATTTACAATAAAAGAAATTTCTCTTTATCAATAAAACTCCTTTTGAGAAATACATCAATGGATCAAAATAGCTTGAATGGTTTAAATGAACGATGATAGTGCTCCGTAACAATCTGGTGGATAAATGAACAAATTCTCGCGATGACTCATTCATTCACATGAATACGTTTTACTAAGCAAAATAATTTGTTTACGCTAACGGTATTCTCATATGATATCTACATGGTAAAATTACAATCGATGAGGATTTTTTGAAAGATACCAACGCCTTCCTTGGAGAACAATGTTGGCCTTATTTAGAATAAATGCATCAGTCTACGGCGTAGCTGGCTCGACTGGCACACTAAGATTAATATCCCCTTCTTTTTTATCAGTCGCAATGACGAGAGATGTTGGCGTTGGAAAAACAAGCCAATTTTGTGACATTTCCACAACTTCTAAACGACGGATCGTACGTTTTTCACCGAGAACAACATGGCGGAGACGGCATTCTAAATTTGAATCTCGGACGAGTCGGCGCTCGCGTACGTAAATAAACGCACACACGAGTAACCAGTAACACTATACAACGCACAACGTACAACATAACTGGATGTCAGTTTATTTCCTTTAGTAACCTTGTGTCATGGTAATCGTGCCAAACACATGCGCCATAGCCTTAAAAGTGACAAGAGCTCAAAATTAACACCCAAAATACTATACTCCGCGATCTATATTGTCTACATACACACTTGTTTGCGCGTCCGCATAAACCCACACAAACAGCGGTGGACGAAAACGCCCGCGTGACGCATCTACTTCCGGCCGATGATTTTATTACGGGATCTACTGTTCCAGCCAAACCGTATTTAACATAGGTATTTCGCGTGATCTAAAGTCTGCGCTGACTATAACACTAGTTCACATGATTTGCCATTGCTAGTTCTTAATAACAACAGGCATATATTGTCGCAGCGCCATGACGAAATTCTATTAAAATCAATTATATCTAATTAAAAGATATAGTCAAGAGGCGCGAGGCCTTGTACTATCATTAAAACTTGTGAGAACTCAATGTGAAAGACTAGTTTATTTATCATATTTATTGACTTTCATTCTCAATGCACTCTCTATGTTATAGTTTCTTTTTCGTAGCATAACGCTTCTATACCTACGCAATAAATGAATTATTGATAATCAATTAATAAAATTGAATACAGATTGTGATTTATAAATTAAAATTCGGATTTATATTCATCGATTAAATATTAGCTTTCTTATAAATAAATGTCTGTAATCCGCCTAATTCTCTTATAAAAAGTATATAAACATATGTCTGCTACGATACTAGTTTAATGTGTATATGTTTATACATTGTATATAACTGGCGTAACATTATTTATAGTGATCGATAAAATGATAAAAGGCCTTCAATTTTAAAAGAATACGTGATACCAGCGGTGTAACCACTTGTGTTGATAAGAGTTGCGTATACGAGTAGCTCGTTCTACGGGAGCTACTGAAAAACACTACAAACTTTTACACGAACTTATCACACTTTCCTACAATTATTATGGTTACTAACAGTTTTCCTTGTATCTATGTCAAGAAACAACTTCACTCTTTTATACATGAACAAGCACATATATAAATATATATACTAAATAACATGAAATATATATAGAATTTTATATGCAATGAAATATGAGTGTAATTCAAGTGACGAAATTACGATAAAATATAATAACAAAATTCTATATAATTTTAGTAATTCACACAACTGACAAGAACATTTTCTTAAAGTCCCGTGTCGAATTAAATTTGGCGTGCGCTTTTGCTCATGGAAGTGAATAAATTTAAACGAATTAATAATTAGATAATCACCTTTTAATAACTTACCGGCATTTTGTAATTCACAGTATTCTAATAAAGCAGAACTTACTAAGGTAAATTGAAATATTTCAAGATTTCGTTTTTCGTGTAAATTGGTCTTAAATAGCTGTTTTTGAGTCAACAACATCTTATACTACATGATTTTTTTCTATGCTAAGAACAAGAGTGAATACGCACTTTCTACATCCACGCTTGTCTAGACTGCAACTCACTTACCATCAGGCGAGCTGATAGACGAACTTAATCCTGTTATACAATAAAGAAATTATATAAAAGTGTGCTCCTAGCCTTTCATAGTTCCCGAAGTGATGCTTGCCCGGCAGTACATGAAAAAGGGTTGCCTACGATATATCTAATGTCTGGTTGGTGTTTACGTTAAAATACTACTTACACTACAAACGTGGCCACTTTCACTGATTACAAGATCGTATTTTTTATTTATGAGCTTAACAGCATCTGGGGCTCCGCGACGCCTACGCGTACTTGTCCGACTAAGTAAAGTGCATGATTTATTTCGCAACTTGTTTGTGAACTACCTACACGGAAAGGTTTCACGTCTCTTTCACATTCAGTTTTGCATGGCAGGTTGCAGCAACTTCGTGTATTATATGTAATTATTATCTTTTATATCGTTTCACTGTACTAGACGTAGACATTTTTCACATATGGAAAGGGTTAAGGTCTACCACGCTGGCCAAGTGCGAATTGAGGCTTCCAACAGTTTAGAAAATAGTAGCTCTAAGATTTGTAGGCTTACTCGCGATGTTTTTCTTTACCGTTACAGTGATATTATTAGTTTTGCACTTAGAAGGAGCCAGAAATTGGACCCGAAACCCCTCGAGAGAAACTGAAATAGATATACATATTTCATAGTAACAATAACAAACATCATTCTTTCCTCGGACCTATCATTACATACATGTGAATACATATATGCAATTAATTGTTATGTATTATACCTATTGCCTATTTTAATATTTTTTTTTGTAATAAAACAATTCCACTGCATATGATGTTGTATATTAACGCAGGGAAAACGCAAAGCAATTATAGGAAGGCTAGCGTACTGGGAAGTCCCAATAGACATCCTGTAACTAGTGCCTATCTTACTGACGGTAACTCAGTAAACAACACTAATGTTTCACACTCATAGTTTACTGGTGTGTCTTGTATCGAGAGTTCCATTGTAAATAATACAAAGACACAAAGATCCAGAACAGACATCTAACTCCATAGTTTTTAGCTGCTCGGTCAATATTGTTATAGTCATAGAATTGTAACGGATTTAAAAGGTACTAAACCTTAGTTGTATACTTATACAGTAACGCCTATTTCCCACAGGAGTAGGCAGAATACACAAAACTTTGTACACTAATGGTAAACTTCTTCATATTGTCAATTTTACCGGTGTGCAATTTCATTCGTTATATTTTTATGTACGTCTATGAGATACGGTAATTCGCATACGTAGACGTGATTTAATATCCACAATAGGAAATCGGTTTTCTTAAGCATTCAAATTAATATTTACACTGTGCATTATTTGAAAGTAGTAAAATGCAATTTTCATATTTTTTTTCTTTGATCTCATCGATATCACCTGGACCGTATAAACGACCGACCGGCTTACTAAATAAAAAGGCTCTTTAAATCTATTGTAAGTTATTTACAATGATATTTTTTTGGATTTACATCATGTCATTTCTAAAGCAAAATTAGGTTGAAAATAACACGCGCCCTAAGTAGTAAATGCTCATAACACCTAAGATCATTCCCTTCAAATATACCGTACGTCTGCGAATACATAGGCAACAGTGCGACACGTATTATAATTAAATACAGTTTATCCGGCTGTGTGCGTGTGTAGTAGGCCAACGAAACGTGTACAAGGCAGGGCAAGCGGACCCGTCGGCCTTGCGGCTAGGTGGTCCGCCACTCGCTGCCAGAGGTTAACAACATGTTTTTTCATCTAACTTTAGAAAGTAACGAGATAACGCGCTTGTTGTGCCGTGATAAAGAAATTACGCGCACCACCCATTAAGTATTGTTGCTAATTCACCACCTTTAGTCGAATGTCACGTAATTAAAAAAATATATATTAATACTGTAAAGAGAAAAATAACTATCGACACAAATCACAATATCGTAGCTGAGTTATGGTTAAATGAACATATAACCTATATAAAATAAATCAACGGCGATATAGAGAAATATTCTAGTGATAAACAGGTACGTGTATGAAAGTCTTCACAAACAGTCACCAACGTAAAGGGCTTTTTTCCTGTTACGCGGCTTTGCCCCCGCGTGCGTTTCTCGCCCGAATGCGTGCCACGCGCATCATATTGTTTCATATACGCTCACCTGTCATACGCGCCGCACGCACGCGGGCGAGAACCGCACAATGACATAAACTCACCTGACAGTAAAAAAACTCAAGCAGACTTAAAATATAA
Source organism: Passova gellias (assembly GCA_018249975.1). NCBI lineage: Eukaryota > Metazoa > Arthropoda > Insecta > Lepidoptera > Hesperiidae > Passova > Passova gellias. The sequence goes on from DWUN01001120.1 coordinate 11,123, forward strand.
ATCGCAAAATGAATTGTGAAAATTACGAATGATATTACTTGATAAGCTTAGAATGACAACAGTGCATTATTTGTAATAATATTGTTCCCACAGTGAATAACTAGTTTCCATACGAGATGAGTTGATGATGCTGTGTAGCATGTGGCCACATCTTATTGAAAATTTCATATATTTAATTTATAATCATTAATATTATTGTTATTTCATTACACCATTAATAAACAGACGCTACGGAAATTTCTCAGTAGTAAATAAGGAAATTCCTCGTTGTTTTAAACGTCATTAAAGTCATGGCACGTATTTAATTCCAATTATTTGGCTCTCGATACCACTTTAGTTTTTATATCTTACACCTGGCAAATTCTAGTCGTGACCTGCCTTCCAATATATGAGAAGCAGAGGCCGCCATCGCGTCACAGCATCCGGGTCGACGGGTAAACGTCTTATCTCTAAATCCTCCAAGCCGACCAATTCCCAGAACATAGACCTCAACTGAGATCACAATTCTTTAGACCGGTTTCGAGATCGTCTCGGAGCTATCGCCATTTTGAAGTTATGAATAATTTGTTGATCCAAAGCGTATCAAGTAAATTCGTACATTCGATGAACAAATCATCAACTATTCATATGATTAGATAAATATGATTAAGGACCTACATTGACAAAAAATAACCTTCCACAGTCATGCATTACGAAATGTAAAATATTCAACCATACCGAAGTATCTTTAAACAGTACGAATGGGTATCAATGTTTTCAAACCGTGTCAATCTGGCCCTATTTTCCGAAGCGTTGCTTCAAAACTGGCAGGCAAACATAAATCGAAAAATGAATGTAACATCCGATAATCAGGCTTTCGTAAATATTAATGACAAATAAAAACTGTCTGGTTTAATTCAAATAAATATATTCGTCTGCCAGACTTTAAAGATACAGATCTATTTCAAAATCGTAGTCTCTGTAAAAGGTGATGCAATAGTACGAATTCTGATTGTTCAAAATGAGTATCATTGTTATTATTATTAGAATTAAGCACAAATAAGTCTTGAACGATATTGTGCAGCTAGTAATGAGTATTGAGTCAGGAGAAGTGATGTGAAGCACTGTGACCTATAATTAGACATTAATCAGAAAAAGGCAGAACACGGAGCATATGTCCGGCGCCAGCGGAAGCCCGTCTGGCACCAATAATTCATTGTGCATTACGCGCTACTCATTCATACGGCTTCCACTGGAGGTGGACCCGCTATTGCGGTCGTGGCTATTCAGAACGCTATCCTTTGTATTGAGTAGATAGGCCCCCCCATACTTTAATGAACCTGCCAACCTGCCTTTATTGTGGACAAGAGAAAATTCTTACTTGGCTTTTCAAAACCAAGAAATTATATACACGCAAAATACACGTGACATTTTATCTAAACAGCCATGGAAAGTCCATTTGGTGCGATACATAAACAATAATACTAATATTATAAATGCGAACGTAACTCTGTCTGTTAGTCTGTCTGTGACGACATCACGGCCCAATCAATGAACCTATTGTAATGAAATTTCATATAGAGATATTTGAGGGTCTTGGGGTGATCATAGGCTACTTTTTGTTCTCATTTTTTTTAGTTTTTCCAGGAATTGTCGCAAACTTTGACAAAGAAAACTTTATGACACAATGATTTCTAGGCGGGCGAAGCCGCGAGCAAAGCTAGTTTGCAATAATAACAATACTTGAGAAGTAACGTGATAACATTACCGAAAAGTTATATACATAATACAAATACTATTATTTGCATTCTGACTAAATTTATCCACAAAAAAAATGCTACGAATTTTTCACCAGTAGGTCGCGTATACAGTGCCTATTCAGTAGGTACTATACATGAACAGGAAGCTCTAATAGCCACGGCACTTGTCGTGGTACTGTTGCACCGGATTCACGACTCGCCAGGAACTAAACAGTTAACACTTTGGACACTATTCGTGTTGATAGTGCGTCACTATCATTATTTTCATTCATAATTTAGGGTTAACATAGGGTTTATGTCCTAAACAAGTCTAGCAGAGTTACTATTGAGTTGGGAGCAATGACAGAAAGATCATGTCATCGTGAAAAAAATGCAGAATTACATACTTCCTAGTTTTTGGATTTGAGTCATAAAAGGCAAGACAGCTTTGACTCACTCTCCTATAGCTGTGGCTGGGAAAATTTGATGTTTAAGAAAAAGTAAACAATGTAATTTTCAAACTACATATTATCAGACTTCAAACATCATCTTTTCTCAATCAGTAATATGTTAAATCAGATTTTTAACATACATTAAGAATTGTCAGACTGAACTTCGATCGAAGTCGCAAACGCGTATAGGGTTATAAGTTGCGCGATGCAAGCTGCAGCGAGGCTACTGTCCTGCTGCGGCCGCGGACTTTGGACTCGACTGTTTGTATGCGCGTCCCGTTCCCTCTCGTGAGCACGTCCCCCTCACGCCTTCCTCCCGCGCCATCCTCCCGCGCCATCCTCCCGCGCCATCATTACCTCACCGCTAGATTTGTGCCGGTACTTTTTGCCCTCAGGGACGACGACGTTCAGGACTAAATTGTTAACCACTCGGAACTTTCCTTAAGGATGATACAGCCTCAGATTCTTGTACACCTAACGACTATATCGTAGGAATGCCAATTTACGATAGCGACCATGAGAGAGGAATAGGAAAAGAAAAACTTGCACAAATTACAAAAACATGCTTACTTTATAAATGTGTCCATAGTTGTTTAACGTATAATAATCATGTACAACAATAGATTTTGTAGGAAAAATCAATAGTGAGGTATAAACTCATGTGGTTTACATTTAAAACGGATCAGATATTAAAATAAGCATTGCAAGTATAATGCTGATTTTGTTAATGGCTACCAAACGTCACGTTACCAGTGACAGGACAAAAACCTATTTCCCGCACGCACGTTCATCCATGAATTCTCACAAACGCCCAGAGCATGCAATTTCTACTATTCTAAAGGCAAAGAGGTATAAATATATTAATAATAACTAAACGGTCGAGTAACTAAGACGAACTCCTTGATTATTCTTTACATCAATCGGAAAGTAAATGTGAGAATCGAATTGTAAAATAACAAAATTTATTTCATGTCAACATGCACCAACACGAAATAGTGCAAAGTACTTTTTAGCATTTACAATCGGAACAATGACTGCAAATGTGTTGTGAAACATTAAACTAGAAGGGAAGGCAAAAGGCATGTAGGTACGTACTTGTGCTCCGCCCAGAGATGCAAAATGTCAGCAGAGATCAACATTACATTCGCTCGACTTACAACAACGGTTCTATAATAATGCAAGGACGTATGCAATCTAATAGATTAGTTTGTGAGATTATACTGTACATCCTATTGAATGATACAGCGCCTTAAAAAGCGAATGTTGTCATGAGAGACTCGATGAACATACCTACTAAACATTAATTCCGTTACCTCCAATATATAATAACGCTATATAGCGGCTCTATTGTTCAATACGTCGGTGTTGAGAAATAAAATCAATGGTATATAATAAGCAAAATGTGTCATGCGTGTGTCATTACATCGCTTTGTAGCAAAAATATACTCAATGCAAACGCTACCTACATTTATGTAAAGTTTAGAGTTTCGCGCTCGTTTTTGCATTGTGCAATGCTTTAATTGTCTACCTGTGCGGAGGCAAAAGTATTAGAATAGATCATAAATTAAAATCCGTTGACGGGAGAGTTTTTATAACGTGATATTTACTATATTTACCTCGTCGTTCGGTGGACGCCATGCTCGGAACTCGCTATCGGTAAACTATCAGAGATTACTGAATGATCACCGCCGGTTCCGAGAACCGCGGTAAGCTTCTCAAAGGCCGGGGCGGAGCCGGGAGAAAAAAATCAATCCCTTTGTTACTAACAACTCAGGTGTACCAAAATAAGATAAAACAAACTGAACACGGTCTGACAGTCAACACTAGCTCGAAGGCGCCGAACCGGCCACATAATTTATCGATATAAATGTTGAACCACCCGATTATAATTTAGATTTTTCTTGCATTGGTTCCGTGCGATCGTGTTTTATATAGTAAAACCTGTTCATTGAAGACATTTTAAAGCAGTTATCTTTAACTTCGATATTATATTTCATATTTGACTCAAGAAACTAATATTTTTCTCTTTATATATAATATACACGTTTATTCGTGTTTGTTGGAACTATTACTACATACATAACTATTTGTTTCAATATGCTGCCGTTTGTATTGTAAGCATTTCACATGTTAATTCAAGAAAAATACAATGCTTATAAATGCATGCAAGAAAAATAATCACTATAATATAAAAGGAGCAGTATTCTTCGTTTGAATATACGGAGTCGATTACCGGGGTAGGTGCGGGGAACGGGCGGGGGGTGCGCTTCGATTCCGAGAAGCTGCATCGAACCTCGGAGGCTGGCGGGCGGCAACATCACACAACGGGATCTCGTTAACTCCGCCGGGAGGTGAAAAACGGACGCGCGGACGCACGGACGCAGCGGCGGATGCACTTTGAGTGTACTCAATTAAAATGAAAACATCATCGCCCGGCCTCCATCTCCCTTGCCTATGATCTCTCAAGATTTCTGATTTACGCCACCAGTATTTCATGTTTATTTTTAACGTCAGGCGCTCACAACAAACAAGCAATTATGGGAAGGTTTAATAGTTCGTTTCAGTACGTAGTTATATTTACGTGGGCATGAGCTATTTCGCGTAGAAGCGGCCTACGCTATGGGCTATAAATTGCATTGCTCCCTTCTTTTATGTTCTTAAATTTACTTGTGGAAATAAAAGCATTGAGAAGCTCAGATTTTTATATACGTGAAATCGACTTATTATTTAATTACAACAAATACTGTATATGATTTATTTTTTTAATACGAAATAATAGTGGCAGACGTTTTCGTAATTTGATTGTAAATAACTTTAACATCGTATTATTGAAATAATTTCAGTGTATTTTTAAATAACACCGTGGACTTGAAGATAGCTATTTTAGCATACAAAACTGATCTAACGTCGAAATTGTCCAAGCCATAAATCGCTCTTTGTATCGAATAACCTAAATAGACGTCTGGTGACACAACGTGTTGGACTACAAATTCCTGACAGACAATATAGAAATGGTTAACTGAAATATGTATTTATTTTACAAAATAAATCAATGGTGCAATAACGCACTATTGACTCCATGCAACCAAGTTATAGTTGAACTGCTTCTGTCGTCAACTTATTGAACTACAAATATTTTAGATAAACTCCACTATATTGTATTTTCTTCTTTTCTTCAGCCTGACAAATTTCAACAGAATCGAGATTAAAATAATTGCAGATCACTATGATAGAGATCGATTGGCATCTAAGAAATTTTTAAATAGTGACCTAATTACTGTTTTGGGAACTATGGTCATCATGGCCCATTCGGTTCGCGAACTATAATATTTTTATTGAGGTTTTTGTTGTTATTTCAAAAAGGTATTCTACCTAATAACGAAAGCGACATCAACGGCGACGCATAATCTGTGGCGTCGCGTCGGGTGGCGGCGCGCCGCTCGCCGAAATAACCGTACGCGCACACTGTTCAATGGGCAGAGCACGGGATGCGCGGGGGCGGGCTTCGCGGCGCTCGCGCCAAAATTAGACGTAAACAAGACGAGCAACGAGGCGCCGCCGACGACACACACTCTTCTGGACTCTGTATGATTTACTGGCAGGCTTCGCCAGATAACTGAGACGGTTAAATCTACGTAGCGAGAACAACGACGCATTTCAATTTATTTCGGTTTACTTATTGTATTATTAATCGATTTGGCCGATGGGGGAGCCAAGTCTCCTAAACCGGCATCTATGTATGGAGAGAATAATGAATATAGAAGAAGCACGACAGGTCAGTAAAGATGGGAATATTTGAATATCGATATTTGTATATTTGCTATGTGTATATCCCGTTAAGGACCTGGCGTGACGGTATAATAACAGTAATAATTAAAATATCACTCCAGAGGAGTATCAAACGCAAGGATGGTAGCACTATAATCATAAATAACAAACCCAATGAATGAATGCTACAAATGAATGAAAATGATTGAAATTCAAAGGGTGATACGATTTCCCTTTAGAATCGACCACACTTACGGTGCTGCCTAGCGAACTGTGCAGGGAATGTTTCATCAAACAATTGATGCTAGGTTATAATGTAGCCCCAGTTAAAGGTAAGTAACTAAGGAAATGACATGAAGTTGCATATGAAAAAGGGGAAAATAATAAAACTACATTTATCAATCTGAATCCGTCACTCCTTAGAGGTTGTTTTATAGATTCAAATATATACATATGTATATGCAACTCTAGCGACATATAAGTGGTATTGATTCGTTTGTTTAATACCGATATTAAAGTATCAATAAACATAGTGACAAAGGAACGGCACAACTACCAAGAAATCAACGGCCAAGGCACGAATAACAAAAATAATACCAGTAAATAAACTTATTAACATTCATACGAGGCGCATACGGTAGCGTTCTTGTTAGTGCACCAAATGTGTCGTCACGCCTTCCACAGCACCACTGGATTCTTCGGTTTCTGATTTAAAAGTGAGTTAAACAAAAACTTGTATAAAATTCTTGGTTATCAACCTGTAACCCGAGCACGAACTTTACCAGAGTTGTAAATGTTACGGTATCGAGAATACGATACCTTTATATTACGTTTATTTTAGTCGGCAGCACGAAGTATTATCGAATACTTGTCATTTTCATACAAAACGCAAAACGTTTACATTAACTTAGATGCTAGAAAATCGGAAGTATGGTTCGTGCTCGCAAAATTAGTTCGTTTTACGCACGA
>DWUN01001121.1:0-18025 GCA_018249975.1 Passova gellias
GATTCCTTGTGAAATATCATATTGACTTAGTTTATTAATCTATACGTTTTTTTTTAACATTCATCTCAGTATTGATTAGAAGCTCGATTTTTTTGTGATCCTTTGTTGTCGTCGCACGAGCAACACGAAGCTAACAATGGAGGCGATTTACTCAATAGTGTGTTGAACTTGTCTGTCGACTGAAATTGTACTAGCCCGCCTTATACGTACCAGACACGAATCAAATCAACTCAATTACGTGACCAATTGTAGTGAATTAAGCTGATTGAAAGCCGACCAAATATGCCGCGGCACACAATATTTCCGTATACCTAATCGTTGCCATCGTGCTCGTTTAATCCTGGTCGAGTTGAGAATTAGAGATAAAAATTGTATTACTAATTACATATTCATGAAACATGACGCCTTTAATCAGCCGGTGGCTTTTCCGTTGTCTTAAGGTACGCTATAACTACAACAACAACAACAAATACAGAACATCACGCCAGGTCCCTAGCGGGGTAGGCAGAAAGCACCGAGTGCCAAAAATGTATGTCTTTGCAAACCTGACGCGCCTCGTCTGCATTCAATACATTTGCTATAAATACATTTGTTGTATATAAGGAACGTTTCTAACATCGAAATGCATATGGAGAATTTTATATGGTTGATAGTATTAAAACACCCGTTTAACCTTCAGAAGGTAAGATTTCGTTTTTGACGGTTAAATTAGTCAGACGAGCGCTCTCTCGGCGGCACGGAGCGCAGCGTCGCTGTGTGTGCGTTGCGGTTCGACTTGGTCGCCGCAGCTCGTAAATAAGGGCGTCTCATTGCGGGCCATTATTAATGAATCTGCTACACCCTTCCCTCGTCCCGCGCCAGCATCGCACCCGCGCCCGCTCGGAAGCTAAATAACAGGTGCGTGTAACCCCGTTCGCACAATCTATTTTCGATGTCTTATAACTGTTCAGGGAACTCTAGTTGCGTTCTCTCGCTCTAAATATTCATACCATATGCCAGATATTGAGATTTGTTTAGGCGTCATCTGCTCGACATCGCCGTCTCTAAATAAGCGCGGTCTCGTGTTGGCTTTGCGAAGTTTCATTAGCCGTCTGGGAACACATACTTACTAGTATCGTGTCGCCGGATTTGGGAGTAGAATTCAAATTCCGCGAAAAGAGATCCTACGGCTTAACAAAAATTACTACGATATTCGTATTAGTTTTAAAAATCCTTGTAGAAATCCAGAAATTATTACTTGAATGTTGATTATACAAAAACGTTAATTTCAATTAATGTTATTAAAACAAGGATACAACAAAACGATGGTGTAACCTAAAATATCTTGAAACTTCTATAATTGAGACGTTTAACCCGTAAATGAGTTACATAAGATAAACATGACATGGTTTTAGTGGTTCTGGCATTAATAGAAACCGAAACTAAAACAGTAGACATATTCAAAAGACAATTTGTGTAAAATGTGTAGTAAGCACTGTTACCGTGGCTTAACGTTTGTGACGTTGCAAAAAGTGCAGAGCCCGCTGTCATAGAGGACACATTAGTTGTTTTTAAGTCGCTGGAGGGTTGCATGAGGCTTTCCGACGGGCGCTTCTATTATTTACATCTCGGAAAACTGCTTTTCATATCAGAAGCAGCGGCCCGCAGCGGAGATACACAAAGATGGCGCCTTCGCTACCTACATTAATGCACTTACTTTATGAATGACGTAATAGTAATATTATTCTGAAACTAGATTCGTGTTTAAGTTTTTTTGCAATCAGTATTGTGTTATAGCCGCGGATTTGTAGCAGCATATTCAATTGGGAGCTGGAGCAGATCTTCTTGAATATCTTGTAAAGAATCTGAGCGGTACAATTTATCGATACCTACGTATAACATATTTGTACAAAACTATGTCCTATTAATTATCATTTCAAGAACAACTGAATGCACAAAATGGAGAGGAATGGCTGATTCATACGAAAAGTGACGCAAGAGTGAAGGAAATTGTCATTTGCGTGGCCGCGGCCCACGCAGCGGCGTCAGGATGACCGAATTGGTTTGATATTTTATAGTATACGGGCATTGCATGTTTGTGTGGGAGATGGACACCCGCGCAAGTGTAGCCGGCTAAGACAACCGACTTAGGCAACGATTTCGATAGGTGCACGCTTGTGAGTTGACCTACGTCACTGCTCAAGCACTATCGTAGTTTGAGATTATTACGAAAAACCTGATTAGAATCTTATTTATCGTATAGAAACGTATACAAACTATTCATATATTAAATTATACTTGCTTGCCACATATGGTTCAAAATGTAACATTTGCTGAAACAAACATTACCGAATTATAATTATTTATTAGGGCCTAAACGATATCAAATAAGTTTGCATAATGTATAATGTAACGACACAATGATTTCTTGCTACCCTAAAGTGACCCACAACATGTTCATACAGTTTCGTGTCTATTAGAAACAAAACATTCCCTAAAGTTTCTTAAAAGAAAATATTTTGTATTGGTCATATCATGACGTGGAGAAATGTATAGTTTACAAAGGGACAAAGTCGACCCAATTCGCGACAATACTGTGAATCGTACACGCGACGGCGCGACGCGGCGACTGTGGCCGCCGGAGGCGTGTTATGATCGCCGTTCGTGTTAATTAGCGAGTGGCTGTCGGTGACGTCACGCGTCTAATTTGATTACACCGGGGCAAGGCCACGCTGGTTAGCGGTCGCCGTCTCCACCATATTGGACGAACACATCGGGCTAACTAACCATTCTTATCGAATAAAACTACCACCAATTACAGCGGACCGAACGTTAACAAAGACAAAGAAAGCGCAACCGCCAAATAACTAACTTGTAACGTAATTTAACGTGCTTTACTTAACAAGACTCCTTTACAATGTTAAAAGTCGCAAAGTTCTTTTGTTCTTACCCTAATTCGTAGGGCGTTTACGTTTGGACACAGTATTGCGACCCTACACTGTACAAAGCGATCTGTATAACAATTAACGTTGGTTTTATTGCTTTATTATTAATTTTGTCATTATACCATCATGCCAGGTTCCTAACGGGGTAGACAGAGAGAGCACCGATGACTAAGTACCTCTATTCATACTGACCTGTCGTGCTTCTTCTACAATCATTTCTCTTCGTACAGGCACACTGGTTTTGGAGATTTTTTTATTACCCGAATGCATTTAAACATGACCTGAATCTACTTTTAATAAATTATGAGACAACTAGCTCTTTTATTGTAGACCTCTGGGTCGAACATCAATGGGATAGGGAATTCACAATTTTCCAAAAGGGCGCTTTACAATGCCCGGCAACTTGTCTCAATGGTTCGCAACTGGCTGTTTGTTGTATTCATTCTCAAAACGAGAAACATCGCTGCAAGATGTGGAAAAGATAAAATAACACTGGAGCTAAATAAATAGCTGATTCCATTGTTAATAAGCCTTGGAACGCACGAGCGTAGAAGGAATTCACAATTTTAAATGTGTCTTAAAAATTCCGTTACAATTTCTCACATTTCGTCCAATTCTCGTTGTATTCATGAGGGCGATTTGAATTATAAAGTGAGACGCGAGTGCATACAGAGTGCATAAGATACCTTCGCCGTATAAATGGAGCGCGCAAGTTGAGAAGAAAGGGCGTATGTGCAGTTGGTCGAAAAAAGGCAACGCAAGGGGCGATCATGACCAGGTCACGGTTCAAATAAAACGCGTACCTTACACTGACCCCTTTTAAACAAAGGGCCACGGAGGCCAGAGGGTCAATTTGGGAAACATTTTAAAACAAACAGTGAGTTGCTTGACTACGAATTCAGTTACGCTTAATATATATACGTTTTGTTTCTATTTCACGTAGGTATGTCTAAGTATATATGGGATTATAAATTCTCGTACCTACATTGTAGAGTCCATTAATGAAACTACAATAAAATCGAAAATGTATTTAAATCCAACTAATTGCTTTGTTACACCCGAGTTGTAGGTACAGAGTGGCTGTTCAATAGACAGATAGCGGAATAACTTATAAACTCTTACAACGACCCCGTGACCGTTACTCAAACTTCAGACCGGCTTTGTTCCCCATCGCTAAGCTAAATTATTCGATTCTGGACGCACCATACTTCCATTCTAAGTAATCGAAGAGCGAATTATGTATGCGTGTAACGGTCAAGTCATAGTTCAAACATTAGGGCAACGGTCAACCCTTCACTTTCGGCGAGGTGAAGACGTTTTAAATTAAATCGGATCGACCCAGCGGCACGTTGCACGCTTATACAATTTGATATTTAATATGAAGTCCGTTCTTTGTGTTATTACAATACGTTACAACCGTCCGATTCGTGGAAGTGGGTTGATTGCATTTTTAGAGTGGTTTTTTTTGTATCGTCCGCGTTGCGGTGAGGTACGGAAATGCAAAATCCTTATCGTATATTACGACGGAAAATCGGTAATCGTCACATGCGGACGGCGGGGTCGCGGCGACGCGGCGGCGGCGGCGGCGGCGCGGCGCGGACGGCCGCGTCGCGTGTGGCGCCTCTAATGGATATTGATGGCGATGGCGCTACTAATTAGACGCCGGTGCTCCACCAAGGCTTTTTACAACGTTTACCAGTAAGCTACAGACTGCTTTTTCCCAACGTATTTTAGATAGCTTTGAAGCCTATACCTGGAATTTCTGTAAGTGCTGTGTGCTTTAATTTTTTTCAATGTGAGGGAAGCCAATGAAATACTTAATCGAACAGGCTAAATTAAGTTCAGTAATAAACACAGGAAAATCCTGCAATTACAATGAAACGTCATAACGACGTACGTGAACCTACCTAATCAGATAGTTTATGTTAAAAGTAGGGATTCAATTAAACATATTGTTACCAACAAATTAAGCGGACAGTCTGCAAGTTTGCAAATTAGTAATAGAAGAAGATTTAATTACGGCAAAGTTTTAGTTTCCCGATGAATAAAATCAATATTCAGTCATCAATCGTGGCCGTATCTTGTAGGGCCAGGCGCACCGAATCCGCCGATTACTGTCAGCGGATGACATCATTCTGACGCCTATATCCCTCGTTTCGGTGAAATGATGTCGGTGCGCGTCCAAACAATGTCACAATCGAATTATTAGAAGCTGCGTCGGTCGGTATCAATCACCGTGGGTGGGCTGCACGACATTGGACTTCAATTAGGCGGGCGGCGCGTGTGATTGCTCACTCCTCTCCACACGCCAAAGGGTTACTTGACCCACTTATTAGGCTCGTCGCACGCTTCCTCGTTAGCAGGAAACTCGGAAATGAAGGAATAATTCAATACTAAGCCGCCTCGATGGCCAGCATTCATGTTTTCCGAATGCAATTATAACATTTAATTAATTTCAGACTAATCTCATTACGACGTACGTCACCGAAAACAGTATGGATTTCCAAGCCAATTGACATTATTAAGGAAATCGTAAATACAAGTAGCGAATGAATTGTAAATTAAATTCAACCGCTACTTACATTTTAATTTTAGTTAATTGTTAATCATGTTTCAGAATTCCCTATTAATTATTGAATTCACAATTGTGGAGTTGGCTTTGTTGAACGTAAATGAATGGCAATGTAATTTCTGATGTAACTGAGATTAATTTTGAATAAAATAATAGGCACATCACCGCGATTAAGATCTTACCTTGTTATTAAGTCTATCTTGATGTTTTATCTTTAAAATCATAATAAATGATTTACAGAAATCATATAATATTAAAGAGACTGAATACAATACCCATAACACATGTTTTACAAAAATATTTTAATAATTCGGTTGGAGCATTTAGTTATTTTAAAGTATTATTATAAATACGTGTGACGTGTGAACATTAATAAATTAACGTTTGCAACTCAAACGAGTACAAAACACGGTCGGAGTTATTAACAAATATTAAATAAATACACAGCCACACAGCTAGCCACTCAACGTTACTTCAACGAATACGTATTGAAATAATTTTAATACTAAGCGGTGAATTTTAAAATGTAAGACAGCTACGGCGTACTAAAATGTACACGTAAATGTAATTGGTAACGTCGAGGTTTGACCGACCGCAAATAGGCCGCGTATTGAATGACGCCGTGTCAATCTGCGCAGGTTTCTAAATATGTACGGCACTATACAATTGTGACCGCAGCCGCAGGTGATATTTCGCAACATGTTTGTCAAGATGTAGGACCGGGGCCGAAGTAACGGCGAATTTAAACGGATCGCGGGCACATATGAGACGAGAACGCACATACATATAACAGAGTCGATTACAAGGTTGTGGCTTGGGTGTGGGAGGTGGTATTGATAAATAAAGCTTAGCATTCAACAATTTTTAGATGGATACTTTAATACGGAATCATAAATAAATCCATTAAACAATCCCCGACACACTCAAGGTCTCAAATTTAATGATCGCATATTTTTGTTACGCATTTGCAATCAGAAGGTTAACTGGTTGAATAATTACAATGACATTTAATAAAAATTTCACACTAACTGTAAAGCGTTGCTTACAATAGCCGAATTATATCTGCGGTATTTGAAAACATTTATTACGTTATATGGATATAAAGGAAACACATTACCATTGTAAGTGCGTAGAGATTGCGTGGTGAAATTCAAAAATGTACCATGAATATTTAAGGTACACCGTGTTTACACAACGCAATGTCGTAGCCATTTTGACTATAATGCCAACGCTACGGTCGACCGTTGTAGCTAGCCGCGATAGGCTCGCAGTGTCTACGCGACACATGCTCGGGTACCAACTGACATTTGTTCACATGATATCAGTATAGTTTCGATATAAATAAAACCGCATCCCGCAATAGAAATCGTATTATAACGATTGGTAATCAATGATCATCTAAGTATCGCATTAACTCGGACAGTCCTGGCACAAAACAAATTGCAGTCAATCTGAATGTATAATCGTCACATAACCGGTTTTTTGACACTTGTGAAAAGAATCTGATTCTTATGACAAAACGGAGCTTTTATTTTGCGACGACGGTAATAATTATAACAATGACGTTGCGCTGAAGGATATCTACTTTTTCTTGACATATTGAAACCAAAAAAACATTGTAACGACTAGTCTACAATGTGGGATTAAACGAATGTGTAATTGGGAATTGGTGTCGCCCGTATCCCATATCGATCGCAATCGTTAACGCGCGATCGTATGATCATACTATTCATGTCACTAAACGCTACGAGAGCTATGCATGACACGGTCCCGTTGTAATTGGAATGTCCACGGCAAATATTGAATTTCATTTGTACTGAAACGAGTTTATGGCTTGTTATTCAATTTCGTGGAGAAGTGACCGTTGCATATCGACACTGGACGTGCATATGCGGCGATCAGTCGCAATCTTTGAATGTGCAATAAAAACCACGCCATATTGTGTCATAATGTATTTCTATGAATAATGAATCAACATGGCAGCGAGATTCATAATCTGCTTCATATAATTTTACCTTGACATCTATTTTTGTTCTGTATAAAATTCGTATCGATCTTTGTATTGTTTTTATAACGTCTTAAATTTGATGGGGATGAAATTTTTCCACAGAACGAGTTGTAGAAATTCAGCATTCGGTTGGAACGACACGTCGTTGTTGAGAGCAACCAGTGCAGTACTGATTTGAAACATTAAAGGATTTCATTTTTAATAATACTTGTAAAGGTCTATAAGGATCTAGAAATTGTACCGAGTCGCCGACGTACAAGTGTTTAACACATTGAAGAGTCGAGTGGGCACTTCGACTAAAGTTCGATCATTAGTGTAGGAGTGACTTATGAATGAGTAATGTAGCGCAAATGTTACAGAGGTGCAGCGACAAATTAATATATAATGAAGTACTCTCCGGTGGAAACTAGTGGTCTATCAAGACTGGCTCTCCGTCTACACGCTCGGCACGGGCGACGTTCCTCACAATTTGATATTAATCGATGTTCACCTGGAAGCCGATGGAGTTTGCGTGTTAATTGATAGATCTTGACAGCGTAACCGGAGCTAGAAATTCACTCGGAAACTCAAACAACCCATTCCACTTGTAATATCGAATGACAGTTCTCATTTTTGCCTGTTCGCGGATTAAATGCAATAGCATCGGATACCTACATATTATTGCACTCAAGTACGCTACCCGTTCAAAGAGAACGGTCTAGATATTCTACGATAGACGTTTTTGATTAAAAATTTAATGTTCAGTGAGATAAGAGCAATTTTAATCAGTTGAAAACACGACTTCTTTTTACGAGTTCCGTCTTAACCGTTCTTTTTTTAATTGCCTCTTGACGGGCGCGGCATTCAATGCTCTATTTAACTATCCTTCAAAATGTAAAATGGATTACTGCATCGTCTTCAATTTACTACTGGCCAAGATGAAATCGCACTACAAATGAGGTAGGCGTAAGGTATTCATGAGTTGTTTTTGCGGGGCTTTTTTTTCATCTGAATATTACGTCAGCTAAAGATTAAAAATAAGTCACGTTTAGGAAGGTCATAGGATAATCAATTTACATAGGTTTTTGATGGTCGAGATGGCTACGGATTTGAATTCTCTTGACCTTGCTT
Organism: Passova gellias; assembly: GCA_018249975.1. NCBI lineage: Eukaryota > Metazoa > Arthropoda > Insecta > Lepidoptera > Hesperiidae > Passova > Passova gellias. The sequence continues at coordinate 8,615 of DWUN01001121.1, forward strand.
GCTTGTTTGATGCCAACGTTATATTTATTACCTATTAATATTACAACTTTTAATAACGTCATATCCGAAAGCGCTAAGCAAATAATAACCACACACTTTCATATTACGCATGCACCCTCTCGGTCCTGTTTCTGGCACCAAATTAGAATATAAATATGTACCGGCGACGTTTAACAAGTGACCCCGACCTTTGTAATCTTAATAATCTGCCACCCAGTAATAAAATGCGACGCGATGTGAATTTGCAAAGTCCATGTGTCCCATAAAAAAAAAACTCCAAATTCAATTGTTTTTTGTTTCAAATTATTCTCTATCTTGGACATCGCAGAATAAAACGTAAACAAATATCGTAAGGATGCACTTTCTCAGTTGCTGTCAAATATGTAAGTGATTCGTTTGTATGACTCGTACCTGCGTGGTTCCACTTTCTGATCAAGATTTTGAAACAACAAACAGAATAATAATATTCATTTCTAACGTCGCAATGTATGCGGTCTAGGAAGTCTAGAGAATCGCACGATGGCGTCTCTTTCTGTGAGGACCATCATTAGCCAGTCCTTCTGTACCACCCTGCACCAGCTGTCCCTTTGGTAGGGTGTATTTTAATATGTCGGAACGTTGACAAGCAGCCTTATTTATGAAGGTAAGAATTGATTTCATTGTTCGATGCTTGTGTAAATTGATTTAGAATTTCGTAAGGCTCGTAGAACACTGTAACAATTAATTATAAATGAGTACTATTTCAATTTTTCACATTTAGTTTCCAACGATAATTTCATGTTGTCTTATAGAGCAACATCAAGAGAGATAATAATGATACCTAACACATATACTGGTAGTGCAATAATATTGTACTGATTCTTGAAATTAACTATTAATATTATAAGGTCATTAGCGGGGTATGTTGCGTACGCACAATTAAGTTCAATTAATACATGTATCGTAACATACTAGTTATTAATTTATCGGGTTAATACCACTTAGCGTAACGGCGACAACAGGATTATTAGACGAATCCTTCAACAATCAACCGTCTGTATTAGTTTATCTAAATATCATCTATTCAATTACTGAGTCTACTTAAGAAGCTGTTATCTTTATTGTTGGTTAACCAACTTGGATTTCGCGAGTATCCTCTTGAGACATTAATTCCGAATGTTAATCGTATTAATTTAGTTCGTTTTTTTTACTTTAATGAATCTGTATCCATATATGCAAACCAGATATGCAATTAATCTATATGCACATTCGATTAGAATGCAAAAGTTGATGTTTGCGACATGTTGACGTAATGATTGTTAGTTGTCGAGGGTGCGGACATGTGCGCAAAATAAATAATACCATAATTATGTCAACCAATTAACTGGCCCTCCAAAATGACGCAGCTTGTTCGACGCGAAAACAGTTTCACTTTTACGTGTAGACGTAACAAATGCGATTTTTTAAATAAAGGTTATTAAGTTTTTAGCGTAAGCTAGACTTCCGCAATAAAACTGCAAACCGGTTGCACAGCTGTCGGCTCGCACGGGCACTAACTTTAGAGATTATCAAGAGTGCAATCAGAGTGAGAGACACAGTAGAGAAATAATAGTAAGTTAAGAGTGTATTAAAGCACTAAATATATAAATTATATAAAGTATTATAATCTTATATTATATTATTAATTGCATTCCAAGCGAGAAAACGCGAATCGCAGGTAGCATAACATACAAACACAGATGTTAATTTGATTAAAACATAGCAGACTAATAATATTTACTGGGTTGATATAAATTTAGTAATTGTTTTATATCCGTGTGGTTTTATACTTTTTATCAAGTGAACATAAAGTGTATGATAATTGAAAAAAACATTAAAACGAAAATTAGAAAAATTCAGGCAATCTGACGCCAAGCCGAAAGACACATCCTAGCAGAGGAGAAGTATACTTAGTTATATATTACCTAAGTTAAGTTATCAATTAAGTTCCGATAAAGAGAAGAACCTACCGATCTTCTTTTGATATGTTCTCGGCGACACTAGACCATATGGACGGATACATGCAACAATGAGCTCACACAACCGGTCGCGAGACCGTTACAGATGAGCCGGCGGTGCGACTGAACCCATGTGAATATGCATGAGCTCTGGACTTGACCTCGCGTTACTGGAGCGCGGGCGCGGAGCGTGGGACCGCTTCGGGCACTACCGAAGTTCGACGTTCGCTTCATTTTCAGCAAATGCGAAATAAAGCAGGCAGAATCTGCATTCTAAATGTATATTGCACCGAAGCCGAATTAAAACTCGTGGTTGATAAATACAATTTTTTTATATTATAAATGTGCAATATCGGGTACTAAACTGGCCGTTTTGCGGTAATTTAAAACCTACCTAAAAGTAAATTTACGTTCATTTTTATCTAAGTAGGTAATATTAATATCTAAAATTTGTACGCCGTAAATAGTGAAATATGGTTTGATCTAGCAATTCGGTAGTCTTTGTACCCACATTTGTACCAATATCGTTTTTTTCTTTGAAAAAAAATCATCATTTGCTATGTACCAGTCTTCGCTCATTTCTTTTCGTTACTTTTTAAGCTCGCTGCACGAAAACTTATGCGATTGCACGATGAATGAACCAAACCCAAATCGGGCGTAAATGAAAAATATGGATAATGCAAAACAACGTGAAATAGGAATTTGACCGGACGACAAGTCACCATAATATTGCTAATTGTCGCACGATAAATTAGGGTACGTATGGGAATTTGACAAATTGTGCTATATCATGATGACATACGCGTGGGAAATATGTGCTACTGTTTTAATATAACATTTCTATCAATTAGCGAAGTTTAACAAATATATAACTTTGTATGAAATAAAGAAATCTCTACATCTTAATGCTTTTACAAATGTAAATGAAGTATTAATACCAATGTTATAGACACATTGTGAGAGACTTACAGAACGAGCATTCTAAGTATGTTTTCCGGTGCAACAATGAATTTGTCACTGATGTAAAGAAAGTTTACAATAAAATTCTCAATCGATATTGTATTGGTTGGTATGTTAAATAATATTTACAATATTTATTATACGAATAATATCCTGGAATCAAGTATGTAATTTTCTATTGATCAGGGTCCAATGATTGGACGACGTGGATTTGAAAATTATCGAGAAGAGAGGAGAAGTACAATGATGAGATAGTGTTTTTTCATGAGCGAACGGGTTGAGTTGCAGTAAAAAGTCAACGCGGCGAGGGAGGCGGCCATCAATCAAGAGAGACGCGGGTCAGCCCCCGACCACCTGTCGCGTCCGCGCCGGCGTTGCTAATCAGTCACCCAGACTCGGCAAATCTCTGCTCGCTAAAACCAACAGTGAGCATAATTCAAAATCACACGAGACAATACTATCAGCCTACCTAGAGAAAGACTCTATAGAGATGCTTCATGCGTAAGTATAACTTATACCGTACCATTAAGACTTCAATAAAATTAGATAAGAAAAGACATATCTTACATTCAAATTCAAACATTCAGCTGTTTATATTATTGCTTTAAGTAATCGATTACTAAATGTTTGCTGTCATACGATAGGATGCGGTTTACGAATACATTATTATATACAAATTGCACACTTTTTTGATCAAATAAGTTAACGAGAAACTTGATGGTACCAAGTCATTCAAACGCTCAGGAGTCACACGGGTCAGCCTCCCCGATCACCTGTCGCAACAATCTGCGGCGCTAATCACTCACCGACTCACGCTAAATCTCGGCTTAACATTACCGCGAGGCCCCTGTTAGTACCCCACAATGGTGTTAGATGAGCCACGGTGCATGTTAGAAGTTAACAGATTTAATGCTGCATACAACGCTCATCGTGATCTGAATAGCTTTCGTTTGTTTAGGCGCTTAGAGTACACCGCAAGCGTGAAGCATTTGATCAAAACTATACAGTTTAATTTGTTATATTTAGACATACCGGCCACGATATTATAATGTTAACTTATTTCATTACTGTTAATGGTTATTATGTTTACCGATTACAAGAATATATAAAATTAATAATTAAGAACATTTTCCTTTGCTGCAGTGATATTATAAATTATAAATTTTATTTTCACATCTTAATCTTAAATCCTTTAATTTGCATGCAATAGAAAAGCGTACATGCACAAATCATATTAAGTACAGACACCACTTTGAACAAACCCTATCATTCGAACACTAAATTCGAAAATCGGGGAAATTTTCTTTTCGGTAATAAATGTAATCCCGTATAAAATCCTCGGGCGGCGAACAATACGAATTATTGCTCATCGACCGAACGGAATTCTAGCGTAAAATAGCAGACATTTATGAAATAGCGGCAGCTTGTCATTCGACGCGTCGGTATCGGAGTCCGGCGGGCTGCGAGCCGCTGCGATCGCTGTAAATTTCATCGCAATAGTGAATGTACACGCGAGACTAAAAATAAACATGGCCACAACGGGCGTAGCCAAGCGATACCGAGATAACTGCTCCGGAGTGTTTGCCGTGGATACGGCGCCATTCGCCACTCACACTTGTCACATGCGAATATGCGTTTGCTATGTGCACTAAATTAGTTGTATTAAATTTCATCTGATTTAATACAGTTGAGATGGAAAATACATTATCGGTGTTCAGAAATATTAAGACTTTCTTCTAAGTCGAAATAACAAGAAGCGTGCTAAGAATATATTACTAATCAAATGAAAAATGTCGAAGACTCTTCGAAGCACCTATTATTAAGAACAAAAGTACCGATAAGTAAGATTTATATCTATCTACAGAAGACACTTATAATAGCTTTAAAAGTTTTTCGCAGTATCTGATAATTTATGTCCTAACGCGCGGTTTGAATTCAGGCACGCAGAAAAATAATTCAAAACCCCAAAGAAACCTCAATCTATTCCATGGATACGGGATATTAGCTTAGATGTCATTGACACCTCCTTAAATATGATCAATATCATATGTCAATGAGCTTCCTACAATTGTAGGACGAATATTCAATGTTAGTTTTCGAAGTTACGATGCATACGTTGGAAAGCCATTAGTTACTTCCACATTTGTTTCCAATACAATCATATTGGATGTACAATTTCCTGAAATCTTGAGATATGGTAGAGGAGCTAACAGTGCAAAAATGTAAACCGCTTACGTCTCATACGTCACGGAAACAAATGGAAGTAGAATTTTTCAGTCGGTAAGAGAGAACCGTCGATAGCGAGACGGGAAATCATTTCGGAGATGCTAATACGTAAAGCAGCAAAAGTGTGACGAGCAGAAACAAACTAGATTGAAGCGAGGGGCAGAGCAATAACGTCGGTGGGCTTCATCTCGTCCAGATCACGTTCGTGGAACAAAAGGAGAACGCGGCGAGCCGACAACGCTAAAACGAACTAAAAAAAACTCACGTTCAAATGGAGCTTTTCATACTTAACAAAGTCTGCGATGTAAAACGTTTGCAAACGACGCTGTCGGGCTATATAGCTCCAAATAACTATTACCTATTCAGAGCTTATGCGCGAATTATGTAGCAGTTCATTGCATCATTAGTGCGTACTCACAGGTGTGTTTGAAACAGAAGGAAATTTGAATGGGTAACGAAATCGTACCGGCTCGAAATGAAAAGGACAACGAGAGTCGTGAATGTGCAATGTGACAACTCCATGCAGCATTAAGAAGACATTAGGGGTGGGGCACGGCAAAGGGCGCATTATTTAGCAATTTATCACGAAACCGATAGCAGAGCAAGAAGTTATTCACATATTCGGATTCAAACTGAGCATTTCCATACTTAGGTGAATGTGGTACAAAATGATAGGGTTTCAAGTGTATATCCTAACACCGTTATTCGCAAACGCTATTCTTCAGCATATATCTTTTGAGTTATAAAAGCGTTATCATAATTGTGCATTATAAAATGTACTTTTACTTACATTGATTAACCATGATGAATTGCAATTCCCTGTTATGTATAGCGAGCGAATAGGGCTACAACTTTTCAGGAACTCACTGCAGAAACAAAAGCGTATTTTGGCAGTGTTCAGCTTAGATTTACAATACACTGGGATATTACTTCATCCCATATATTCCATAAATAAAATAAGACGCCTCTAACTGATGTCAAAAATTTAATAACATTTGACATCGGACATTGGTTTATTATTGGCTGTTGTGATCGCAGAACGGTACGTGGCACACTTGCTACTCCAATAACACAATAAAAAGAATGAAATATACAAATAAATTTATTCGCCTCGAATCCACGATAGGCAAAAATTTAAATTTGTCGAAATGTCCAAGAGTCGGGACCAGTATGCTTATGGACGATTAAAAAAAATAATTTATAGGTAAATCAAGAACCATATGATGTGAAGCCACAGGTAACAATATTTTGAAATACGTTATATTAAAACGTATGCACGAAACAGCAATAAAATACACAGCAGTTATCTGCACTTGTTGTAAAGTGATGACTCTCCTTACAATCACCATATGAACCTTTCATCGCACGTCGTCGCTGCGAGCTTTCAAAAAGCTTTCAGTGGTTGATTGCGCTCGCTACGATTATGAGTGTTCCCAATAGTGATTCGCCAATCGTATAGACAAACTTGAAAAAAAAGAGCGTGTTACTTATTTCTTTTCCATGATTATCAATTACACGAAGTCGCTAAACGTTCTACATGCAAAATAATAGCGGGTATTAATATTTTCGCGTGCCGATTGATTGCGAGGTAGTGAGCGCGGTTGCCAAGCGCCCACAGCGGAAAATTTGGCGGAAACTGATCGACACCGCAGCCGAATAATATGCATTTTAAGTCACATTTATCGATTCGCGGTTGGTCGCGCACGTGTGCTAGTTGTTTATGTGCCGCAAAAGCCACTAAGTTTTGCATGACTGCCAAATGCGGACCTCTACTTCATGTGGAGTGGCTTTTAGGAGTCCCCCACGAGGGATGTTAGGCGAGTTTAGCGGACGTATGGGAGCGAAGTCGCGCGGTATCATTATCGTTACAGCTCAGCGGTCGGCGCCAATTTGTCGGAGTGTGGAACGAGTTGCGAGCTCGTCGCGGTCTCTGGACACCATTAATTGAGCCATGGATTTTATTATGTAAATCTTGAGGCCGCCAGACATGCTTATATTTAGAGTAGATGCAAATATATGTTATCTTAACGTCATTAGAAAGTGTACCTGGTTTTTACTAGACCTAGATAATTATAAATAGGGGCGTTGGACATGTTTATTACATCTGTACAGTACATTTAAAGAAAATCATGGGAAATGTCTATAACACAATTATTAATTGCATACAAAAACAAATTGGTTTGAATTTTAATGAATTGGGAGTGTCCTTTTTAATTTACTTCGAAGCTTGTTTAATTGCAAAGGTGAACTTACAACAAACATACAATCTGTTGTGTTGGCAGAGTATGATTGGCGATTTAAATATTATGAAACTGTTAATACTACGTTGGAGGTTTGGTAGCGAAGGGTACCGAAGCGTGCCTGCTACGGTGTACTCCCGATCCCATAAATATTTTACTGTGCACTCCTTTTATAGTATTGTGATCGTCGCGTAGCGCTCCTAGCGCCGAACGGATCGATTTCGCATCAATATTTCAATAATACTCGACTACTCGTATAAATTTGTCTGCTACGAATCCAGCACGATGTTGATATATGTTTTCATTACTTTAGTCATCAATTACAAATGATCATGAGGAAAATTTTGAAATATAATAAAATAAATAATATTAGCGGCGTCTTAGTATTGCGTGCGTGTAAAACTTTATGAGCAAATAAAATATTTGATTTGATTTGTCTCTTTTCAGAGACGAAGATCTACATTGAAACGGTGAGCCAGTGAGACAAACTAGAATAATGTACGAGTAAACAACTATTTTGTAAGACTGAATGGTCTCGATATGTTCTTTGAAAGCTACATTATTATTATTACACAAGAGTGCAGACATAGGGAAGTATACATATGTATATACGTAGGTGCCGCAGTACAAACTAAATATATATTTGATTATTAAAAACAAAAAGAAGTTTTACGGAAGCTATTAACTGCTCTTGTAAAGTGGGCTAATAGACTATTACAATGAAAATAAAAAACTAACAGAATAGCGGTAGTACAGACACAGTGACATATGGGAATATCAGACGTTACTTGATAAGAGAACATCTAGCAAGGAGCTATTACTAACCAAAAGTTTAGTGGATAAGCATCGATACTTATCCGTTGTGGGAAACAATTGTGAACATCAAGAATACACCGGTCGAGGTAAGTGATGAAGGCGAACATGACGCGTACACGAAGGGGCCGCGGAAGGTCGCGTTACGCCGTTTGAAAGTGAGACGCGAGGCGCCAGGAGAGCAACAAATTAAGTCCCCGCGGAGAACGTCCCGCCCTCGCCCGCTCTCGGATCATTCCACAAAGCCCCCGAATTTTTATTTACCTTGAAAAGCTTACTTCGCTTTTGTGTATATAATTCGCCTGTGGTGAACAAATATCTGAACGCTCTTGTTTCGATTAAGTCTTTAATAACAAACGTAATAGAAATACATAGTGAGAAAATAGCCGGTCAATATTTTTATAAGCACGTAAGGTATGAATGACCAAAGCGAAGGTAGCACACGCGATATGAGCTTCCCGAAAGTAAAACAGAATGAATAATGTAGTTAAAAATATTATGGAATGGTTTTATATAAGGTATAACAACTGTGGGAAAAGCAGTGAGAATTTTATTTGAAAATTTTGTTAAAAACGTACGTAAAACTCAATTATTAGTAAAGTTTCTTTAACGCAAGCACAATCAAGTCAGCCCGAAGTGGTATAATTCGGCTCCAGCGTGAGCGTTGAGAGGGCACCCGCGATAACGTCTCGCCGAAGGGAAAACTTGGATATTTCCAAAGAATTACATAACCAAATTCGCCGAATAAAAGTTCGCGTACGTGCCCTGACAACTGCTGAAGTATTTTGAAGGTCTCCCTTTAAACTTTAATTAAGAGTTAGAATCGTTTACCGCTTCTCAGTCATCTTTGAGATATCTAAGATATCTAATTTCGTTGTTATATTTATCAATTAATTTAATAAACTAACGGATATTTGTAGTAGTAATATTTTAATAAATATCAAAGACAGATAGATATGCACTGTGTCTCTCTCGTGATGAAGCAAAAATATTTTTGCAATATTTACCTCCTTAAATTAATTGAACTCGATGTATTATTGTTTTAATATTATTTTTTACTTTGTAAAGTGTACATACTAGTACGTGTATAACGTAAATTTTAAATTAAAATTAATTTCTTATTTAACTAATGGTGACAATCCTGTCATGCTACCGATGTTTTTTATTATTGTAAAGATATTTGCGTAATATGGTTT